>PVIC010031460.1:0-21316 GCA_004025085.1 Thryonomys swinderianus | reverse complement strand
TTTTGAGACAGGGTCTCGCTTTGTAGTTCAGGCTGGCCCTGAGCTCACTATGGTGCCCAGGCAAGCCGCCGCGAACTCAGCAATCCTCCTGTCCCTGCCTCCCGAGTGCTGGGATGACAGGCGTGAGCCACCACGCCCGGCATTGTGGTATGCGGTGTTGATTGTTGGTGGGCATGAGTCTCCACGCCCAGCATTGTATATGGTTTCCGGGGATCGAACTCAGGACCTTGTGCTTGCGAGGCAGGCGCCGGAACCACTGAGCTGACCCTCCGGCCCGAAAGTTTCTTTTCTTAATATACTTTTAACTGCCAAAGACAACCATCCTGATTTCAATCACCATAGACTATGCACTCCAGTTTTAACTCCACATAACTACAATGCACCCTCCTGTGTCTGGCTTCTTTTACTCAACCTAATGCTTTTTGAATTAATAATTGTTCCTTCTCATCATGCAGGAGCATTCCACACTAGCTCATTTGATCTCTTGCTGAAAGGCATTTGGATTGTTCCCAAATTTTTTAACTATGAATAAAACTGCAATGAAAATTTTAGGACATGTGACCTGACACCCTCCTCCCATTTTGTGGGGAATACCCAGTAGTAGAATTGCAGGGCCCTTGGTAGATATGTTAACTTTATAAAAAACAGTGCACAGGGCCAGAGATTTAGCTTAGTGGTTCTGGCGCCTGTCTAGCAATCATGAGACCCCTGGTTCAATCCCCAGTAAGCACGTACAACAATACTGGGTATGGTGACTCACACCCACCAGCAATCAGTACCACATACCACAATGCCAGGCATGGTGGCTCATGCCTGTAATCCCCACACTCTGGAGGCAGAGGCAGAAGGATTGCTGAGTTGTAGGCTTGCCTGGGCTAGTGAGCTCAGGGCCAGCCTGAACTCAAAAAAACAAAAACAAGCAAACAAACAAAACAGTGCACAGTAAGAACTGCGCCATTTTATACTCTCACCAATGGTGAATGCACACTCCAACTGTTGTATAAACTATTTGGTCCCACCTGTCTTTTCAATCTTAATTATTCTAGTGTTATTTTGTTTCATGAAATGATGCCTCCTTGAGCTTCTAAAATCATTTCTGGCCTTGGGGTACAGTCCAGTGGCAGGGTACTTATCTAGCACATGTGAAGCCCTGGGTTCACTCCCCAGTGCTGGGGCATGGCCAAAGAGTGCTTTATCTATTCATACACAATACTCATTTTCAGTGTACACTCTGATGCGTCTCGACGCGGCATAGTCATGGAAGCACAACCACAACCAAGATCTAGTGTTCCCGATGTGTCTTTATAGGCAGTTCCCTCCATCTTCTCTAGCACCTGGCAACCCCAACCTGCCTTGTGATTATAATTTGCCTCTTTAACAGTGTTATGGAAACGGTATATATAGTTTCTGGCTTCTTTCACTTAGTACAATAGCCTTGAGATCCATCCATGTTGTTGCATGAATCAACTTACTCATTTTGTTATCAGACCAGGATCCCATGAACAGATGTATCACTTTATTACTGATTACTGGGTATGAGTTGTTTCCAAGGTATCGTTACTGTGAATAAAGCTGCCATTAGTCTTCACTTGCAGGAGTGCGATGCCTTGGCTCTGACTATAGGGCTTGCCTCAAGTTTCCAATGTACTACTTTGCATTCTCACCAATGATAAGTTCCAGTTGCTCTGCATTCTACTGAAATTTTAATCTGAGTTAATCATCTTGATGAAATCAACTTTAATCTCCCATGGATAGGCTCAAATACAGCTGTCCCCTATATGTGGAGGGACAGGGCTGGGCTCCAGGAGCCCAACACCAAAATTCAGATCTCAAGTCCCTTATATAACCTACACACATCCTCCCATATGCTTCAAATCACATCTAGATGATTTATAACACCTCCTACTAATGTAGATGGTTTGTAAATAGTTGTTATAATCACAATCTAGGTAAAATGACAAGTAAAGACAAGTCTGTTCCTGACCAGGACCAACAGAACCATCAAAGACCTAAGTATATTTCAACCTACAGTTGCTGGAATCCATAGACACAGATCCTAGATACAGAAGGTCCATTGTGTATTTTACATAACTTTGTGGGAGTAACATGCTATTGGAATCCTGTTGCACACTAATTTAAGGAAGAAATCTTTCTGCTATAGTTGTTGGTCTCAGAATGTATTTTAAATGTGTACCCTGTGTGTGAGGCATTTTCTTATGTGATTTACACTCAATTTTTTTTACCTTAAAACTTAGTCCCCTTAAACTTTTATGAGCTGGGCTTTGGTAACTCAACTAACTGAAACCTAGGAAAAAATTAACTTTTCAAAACTTTGTCAGCTCTTTCTGTGGCACCCTGTGCATCTGTCCATTCTAATAAGTAAGGCACAAGTGGGTTTTTCAGGAAACCATCACCCTTTTCTTGACTGTTATATTTTAACTTATGTAAGAAATCTGCTAAGGCCAATAGCTTCACTGATTCAAAGTTGCAAAGGAGCAGGCCAAAGGAGACTGTAGAGAGCCTTGGATACTGCTAAGTGTGCAACTTGGCTATGAACAGCATCTACAGGGCCAAGAGAGCCTGGGTTGGAATGGCAAATGGCAAAATATAGAGCTCTTTCTGCCACACATCTCAGAAAATCATCAGTTTGTGTGTCCCAAAGTAGATGGGGGACTGAACAGTAGTCAGAGGGGAGAAGTAAAGGACAAGTTAAGAAGAAGACAGGAGGGGAGATCCCCAGGCTGCCTCCATCTAACTCAGCTGAGGGAGTTGCCCCTTTCGAGTATCAGGCTAACCAGGCCAACAGGTAATATGCTCTGGTTAAGATGATGGGCCAGAGATTTAGCTCAGTGGTTCCAGCACCTGCCCAGTAACCACATACAATACCAGGCGTGGTGACTGACACCCACCAGCAATCAGTACCACCTAACCACAATGCCGGGCATGGTGGCTCACACCTGTAATCCCAGCACTTGGGAGGCAGAGGCAGGAGGATTGCTGAGTTTGAGGCCTGCCTGGGCTACATAGTGAGCTCAGGGCCACCCTGAACTACAAAGCGAGACCCTGTCTCCAAAAAAAAAAAAAAGATAATGGAAAACAAGCTTCTCACAGCTGAGTGGCCTGACCCCCATGGAATGTGCCTCTAATGACATGTGTCCTTTGGGCCAGGCCCCTGCATCGGTCCTTTGGCATTTGCTCCAGGCAACGTCTGTCATCTGTACTGTGCTTTTCCCCTTTCCAGACACCAGACATCTGCCTCTCCCTTTCCAATCAAAGGAAATCAGATTCTCATCTTGCATTCACATTTCTAACTCTTAATGTGTTCCCTTCCCCAGAGAATCTGCATTCTCTGGAGTATTTAACCAAAGCCATAAATCCTCCCAGGATGAAGCATAATGAAGATTGCCTCTGTGTGTGGGGTAGAGATGTCTGGACTCTGTTCGGGCCTCTGCATTTCTAAAACTTCTCTGCAGCTGCTCGGCTTTCTTCAAGGGAAGAATTTTACATTTCTTGTCCAGAACAGGGCAGACAGAGCAAATTAAAAATAAGGGCACTCTGTTCTACTTTTATGTTTGGCTTAACTGTTGTTCATACTCCTTCGTGTGTGCAGTTACTGTATTCATGTTACAAACACGCGGAGGTGGGCTTGGTGGTGCACAGCTGCGAACTCAGCACTTGAAAGGTCGAAGCAGAAAGATCGTGAGTTTTAAGGCCAGCTTGGGCTACACACTACTTTGAGGTCATCTTGAAACACAGTGAGACCCTGTCTCAAAACAAAATACCGAGAGAGGAGGGAGAGGGAGAGAGAGAGAAAGAGAAGGAGAGAGGGAGAGAAACAGACTTTAAAATGTTAAGTGCTATGTCCAAAGTCACAAAATAAGTGAAAGAACTGAGGTTTGAAACCAAGGTCAGCATCTGAGCCCCATTCTCAGAAACCTGGCTTCTGATCAATTTAGAGTAGACTCAAGGTAAAAGGGAATAGTGATGACTACCCTTTATTCACCTTCCCAAAACCCGATGCTGCTTCTCCAGAAATTCTCTGCAGTTCACACCTTCCCTCGAGAGCTCTTGCTTCCTTTCCTCCTAACGGGGCCTGGGACTCGACTTAGAAATACAACTGATATATTCTGACAAAATTTATTCTATTTCCCTGTAATCCCAGCACTCGGGAGGCAGAGACAGGAGGATTGCTGAGTTCGCGGCGGCTTGCCTGGGCACCATAGTGAGCTCATGGCCAGCCTGAACTACAAAGCGAGACCTTGTCTCAAAAAAAAACAATTGTATACATAGCCAGGTACGGTGGCATATGCCTGTAACTCCAGCACACAAACTCAACCTAGGCATCCTAGCAAGACTTTGTGTCAAAATAAAGATAAAATAAGGACTCCAGTATCACCATAACAAAATACACCCTCTATTGTAGACATTTTTAACTACTAAGAGTACTACATTTTCATTACACATTTTCTAAGTCCTCTCTCCTCCCCCAAGCCAGTTCTGCTGGTCCCTCTTCAGTTATAGGGAAGAAAACGGGCTAGCTGTGCTGTTCAGGACTCACAGAAGTCAGATGTCCAAGAAGTAACCTTGCTCAGCCAGGCCTCACTCCAGGGGACTGGCTGTAAGCAGGTTGCAGGGTAGGGCTGGATTCTCTTAGGGAGGCCACTTCCTCCCTTGTCCACCCCGCACAGACACTGCATCCAGGAAGGACAAGAGGGAGTATGCTTTGATATCAAAGCAGATTTATCAGGACTGTCAAAGACTTCTCCCACTATGGCCCAATCTCAATGTCAAGGACTTTGCCACCAACCTTTCTTCCCCACTGTCAACACGGGCAGCACATTCACCAACTCTGGCCTCGAGCCTAGTCTAGCATCCCTGACTCATCACAGAACCTCCAGGAGCCACAAGACAAATCCCAAAGGAACAAAGACAACTGAACATCAGGGTGGGACAGCAGGTGAGCTTCCTGTCTGACACACAAAATGTGCATATGAGAGATGTGGGATCAACTGACATCTTGTATATACACTGCCAGAAGCACTAACTAAGGGATGGCAGGAGCGGAGGAGGAGGCAAGCAGCCACTGAGAAGTGTGGGGCGAGGGAAGAGCACAGCACAGGTGAGATCGGCCACTCTAAGCTCCCACACCTTGTGCTTCTCCCCAGGCTCCACTTTCCCTGTAGGAAAAGAGAAGCAGAGAACAGGGTTCAGGTGCTATGTTCCTTGAAGGTCTCCAAATGCACAGCTCACTTGGTCAATATTATTTTGACACTCATTATTTACTTAAGTGATTAGGAGCTGGCCAGAGATCTGACCAGAAGCTAGTCCTCAAGTGACTGTCCGGGAATGGCTCTGCCAGCTGTCAGTAGAACGTGAGGTCCCTCTGTCTCCTGCCCATTGCCCCTGGATGTGTCCTTTAACGTGTGGACCTACACCACAGCAACGGGGATCCCAGGGAAACTACTGGAACCATGCAAAAGTCACCAAGTTCACAAGACCTCTCACAGGAAGCCCAGCTGGGCAGACATGAGAGAGAAGGCTGGAAAGCCAGAACTGTAAGACCTAGGGCTACTGGCTGGGGGGCTACACAAACAGAAAGATGGCCTGGAGGGCCCAAGACTTATGATGTCAAGAGGTGGGCTCGCTCGGTATGTCATGTTCTCTCCTATCTAGTGAGGTGGGTAGTTGGGAGGAGACCTGAGGAAATGAGGGAGGACCTTCAGAGGAGCCCCTCAGTTATAGAACACAGGACTTCCAGCCAAAATGTTTTGTTCTCTTGAGCTATAACTGCTATATCAATGTCCAAAACAAACACACATGGCTCTGAAGGTAGAAACCAAACCCTGCTTTATAAGGCTGCTTGGCCAACACTGGCCTCTCTACTGAGATAGGAGGGGCGTAGCCAAGCAGCAAGTGACAGAGGGGTGAGTGCTCCTCACCTGCTCCCCATCACCCCATGTCTCCAGCCCTCCAAATGCCCATCTCTGCAATACAACCACTTCAAAAAAAAAAAACTGATGAGGGCAAAGTGAAGGGGCAGGGATTCAGGGTGGTCAGCAGGTGGTTCCCATGAGGTAGCTGATGCTGGTGCTCCTGGGCAGGCCCTGGGGTGGCAGCCAGTCATGGGCTCACAGCAGCTAGGAGGGAGTTGAAAGTCTCACAGTCTTCCCAGAGTACTTGATTGCCGGTAATGTCTGGGTGGAGAGGATGGGTTCTTTGCTGATGTCTTCACTATCCTTTGAGGAAGCGGGTTTCCTGGAGACAGAGAAAGGAGAGAGCTTAAATCTTCTTGAAGTTGGGTGTGGTCCCTTCAGAGCAGTAGGTTTCTTTTGAAGGAACTGCACTTTCTGGAGGAAACAGGTTGGAAAGATGGCTTAGACACTGCATAGCTAAGATTAACCTGTCATTTGTCTTCAGAGTCTGGGTCATGCATTTACATTATAGTGCTTTAGGCTGTAACTATATGGGGATATTAATACCCATTAAGTACACTACATTTACTTGAAGGCTTCCAGCTTACATGCAAGTGTGACTCATGGTGAGGTTAAGGGGCCTATGAACTCCCTACAGCAAGTGGGTATGGCTCAAAGTGGCAGCTAGAGTAGATCCTGTGTTCCAGCTCAGCTGGCCACCAAGAGCCACCAGGGAGGATACCATGGCTGCATTCTCTGGTACTTTTACTAGGCCTAGACGAGAATACTCATTTTGCTGTACTTTTGGAAGACAGGAAGAAAACTCCCCACACTCAAGAGCCCTTGCCTTGTCAATGCACCACTCACCCCAGCTTGCCAGTGTCCGATTTATTCGCAGCACTGAGAATCCCATCATTCTTTGGGGCGGTTGGAGGTGGTGTCGGCACAGACCACTAAATAAAGGAAGTGATGAGACAAAAGGGCTGGGCAGAGGTCACAAGAGTGTGTGGGGTCTGGGACTTTTTCCAGCTATGAGCAATCACAGGGCTCTCCCTTTCTCTACTCTTAAGGTACAGCCGAAAGGTATAAAAGCCTTAGTTCTCTCCTGAATCAGAAAGATGAACCCTACTGAGCTTTTTTTTTTGATCCTTGAAAGAAAGGATCCTCGCAATCCTAATGGCAATCATTTCCTTGAAAGAAAAAGGTCAGGAAACAGAGGCAGGGCAGGGGGAGAATTGCAAGACTTGGTACATACTCCCCAGGCCACACTACACTCTTAAGGCAAAGGAGAGAGAGAGTGGAAAAGGGCATCACTCACCACTGGAGCAGAGTCACAGAAAACCCCCATGTGGAATCCTTTGTAGCACCAGCTCCGAAGCAGATCCATTCCTAGGACAAGATGAGCAGTGGTTGGGAAAATACGGAGGAATTAACTGGGCATTTTCCTTTCAGAGAGGCCCATTCCTTAGGCTAATAGGATTTTCTCTTTGTTTATTTCTTTCTTTCCTTCCATCCATTCATCCTTCCTTCCTCTATCTTTCCTCTTTCTCTCCTCTCCTCTCTTTCTCCCTCCCCCCTTTCTTTCCCTTCTTTTTTGGGGCAGGGTCTCACTATGTAGCCCAGGATGAACTTGAACTCACAGCAATCCTCCTGCCTCAGCCTCCTGAGTGCTGGGATTATAGGCATGTGCTACTGCACCCAGCTAGGCTAGTGGGGTTTAATCTCTCACCGGATATAGCCTCTCGAGGACTGGGAAAGCATGTCACCTTTGAGCTTGTTGCTATGGTACTTCTGTTCCCACTGGGTGGTCAGAATGTTGAAATAACGTGGCTGCTCAAAGAAGCGGAGATAGCGAGAAGATATTCGAGTAGGAAAAATTCGTTCAAATTGACCACGACGAGAAAACTCATCCTCCATCTCAACCAGAATCCGAACGTCATCTGGCATCAGGATATCCAGGACAGATGCATAGAAGTCCTATGGGCCGAACAATAGGGAAGAATCAGGCATAACAGAGTAACAAGAAACTAGGGACAGGCAGCACAGCCCTGGGGTCCTGGGGTTCCAGAGTTCTCATGGGACCACCACCGCCATGGGCTAAGCCAGCTGTGTATACCATCTGTTCCTAAGTCCACTGCGCTCAGCTTTTAGCAAGGGTCAAGAGCACCCCAGGGGCTCTAAGATTAAGTAATCTGTTGGATGGAATCGAGGGCAGGGTCCAGTTACTCAGATTTGGTACCAGCCTCCACTTCCTCCCTGCTAGTACCAAGGACTAAACATAGGCCTTTGCACTGGGCATTATATCTGCAGCCTTTAAAGTAACTTTGTAAAACTTACTCTAGGACAAGGTTTTACTAGGCCAGGCTCCAGTTTAGGACCCTTCTGCCTCAGCCTCTCAGAGTGCAGAGATTACAGTGTACACCATGACACCCACATGGCTCCCATGTCTGCTCTGAGAGGGCCACGCCTCCCAGACTCACTCTGCCCCTCAGGGAAAGAACTCTGACAACAGAGGGGCACTGCAGCACATGCTACATGCAGTGGCTCTTGAAAATATGGTAAAGGGCACCAATTCTCTCTCAGGATAAGGTACACACCAACAAATAAATCTCACTCTAGCTCAGAAGCTTTTTGCTGGGGAAAACACTGATCTCCTACCTGGTCAGGAATTTTTTGGGCCAGATAATAGGCTTTCTTCATCTTCTGGGCAGTGAAATACTCAGGAGCCATCCGACCTTTGTCCCTGGGAGAGCTAAGGTGAGGGTTCAGGGGTAATTACAAGTGAGGTATAGAATGCAAAGTTTGGAGTCAACAGCTTCACATCCTGAGGAATCAGGGAGCGAGGGCCCAACCTGGGAAGACTCCCTTCTCAAGAGAAGATGGGATGTCTGGAAGACACTTAGCACCTGAATGGAACACACTGAAATGCATTAGGAAGCCTATCCAAGGGTCAACCAACACCAGGCGGCAGAAGAACCCCAGGTTTGATCTCAAAGAGAGCAAGACACCCTCTTTTGAATCTGACAAAAAACACAGCACTTGGTTTAGTTTCATTGAGTGAACACACACTGCAGCCTCAGCTCTGCTCCACTACCCATGTGACCCTGGGCCAATAACAACCTTCTGTATGTCAACTTCATCATCTCTTACTGTAATCACTGCTGGGGAACACAGAGGTGACAGTAAAGCACGCCCTGCCTCTCCTGAACTCATGGTATGGAAGGTCTAATAATTCACCTGACGACAGATAGGTCTACAAGGTATACAGGAGGGCAAGTTTTTGTCACCAGGCAGATTGGCACTTTAATTCCACTCTCTCGCTAAATGATCCTGGATGAGTTACTTAACACCAGGGAATCTTCAGTTTCCTCTTCTAGCATTAACCCTCTAGAGCTGTTTCCCTGCACATTACATGGGCTTATCAAAATGAGCCACTCATGGGCCGGAGGGTTAGCTCAGTGGTTCTGGCGCCTGTCTCGCAAGCGCAAGGTCCTGAGTTCGATCCCCAGTAACCACATATAATGCTGGGCGTGGAGACACGCCCACCAACAATCAACACCGCATACCACAATGGTGGACTGGTGGCTCGTACCTGTAACCTCAGCACTCGGGAGGCAGAGACAGGATTGCTGAGTTCGCGGAGGCTTGCCTGGGCGCCATAGTGAGCTCAGGGCCAGCCTGAACTAAAAAGCGAGACCCTGTCTCAAAAAGCAAAACAAAACAAAAAAAATGAGCCACTCATGGGCTGGAGGGTTAGCTCAGTGGTTCCGGTGCCTGCCTCGCAAGCACAAGGTCCTGAGTTCAATCCCGGTAACCACAAACAACGCTGGGCGTGGTGACTCACGCCCACCAGCCATCAATACCACATACCACAGTGCAGGGAGTGGTGGCTCACGCCTGTAATCCCAGCACTCGGGAGGCAGAGGCAGGAGGATTGCTGAGTTCGAGGCTTGCCTGGGCTACATAGTGAGCTCAGGGCCAGCCTGAACTACAAAAGCGAGACTCTGTCTCAAAAAAAAAAAATAAAAATAATAAAAATTTAAAAAATAAATAAGTAAATAAATAAAATTAAATTAAAAATTAAAAAAAACGAGCCACTCCTCTCTAGAGGGGTTCCAAGTACTTGAGGCATCGAGGAAAAAGCCCATACAGAGCTACTGTCGTGGAGCTGAGGTCTCAAGCCAGGCTTTGATGAACAGGAAGTCTGCATGGCAGCCATTTCAGAAGGAAGAAACCCCAAGAGCAGAGGGAAGGACGCCAGGGGGAACAGCTAGAGCAGGGAAATTTCAGAGAGGAGACTGAACTCACTGGCCCTTAAGGATCTTTCCAGCCTGGCATCTGTGAGTGACTTGGTCATCAGCACAGCAGCCACGAAGAGAAGAAAAGATGGACTCAGAAGAGGAAGGCAGGGGCCTCAAATGCCCAGCAATGGAGCTTAAATCTGAGCCTCAGCCCTGTGGAGACTCCTGAGCAGGGGAGAGAAAACACTTACACTTGCTTTTAGGGGAGCTGCTGTGGCACTGGCATGTGCATGGACAGCAGGCCCAGAGTGACCACAGGGAGACCAAGCAGGAAAAAAGCCAAACAGCTGAAGAGCTGACCTGGTAGGGGAGCTGCTGGAGCTGCTGGAGCTGTTGGGGCTGGACCTGACGTCCTCTGCATGGGGCAGAACGAACCCCGCCAGATTGAGGAGGTCACGGATCATCTGGCCTTTGATACTGATGTCCAGGGGAGAGCTGGAATGGAGGCTGCAGAGAGAAGATGCAAAGCACAGTCAGAGCAGCTCCAAAGCAGTTTCCAGTCCTATATCCAAGTCAGGCCTGGCCCCCTGACTCTCTGGCTCCCTAGAATGAAAAGGCCTCCAATTCTCACATGTGGATGCACCACTCTGAGAGTCTCTTGTACCAGAGACAGAATAACTGTACTCAGGCTGGCACACATGTCCATGAACTTGGCCTGTCAGGGGAAAGTAAACAGTAGCTATCACTGTGAAAAGAGTAACTCTGAACAAGCTCTCACCATTTTCAAAGAAACTTGAGGTAATGAAGAGTATGAACAAGTGAAGATTATGAAAATGCAAATTCTAGTGAAAAGATCTTCCCCAAATTCACAAAACTAGAGTGGAAATAGGATCCTGAGGACACAGGAAGGATTCTGCTGTGAAAATACTGAAAATATCACCTACCTGGGGGAAATGTTGACTTCTAGCACCCAGGGCTTGAGGTTCTCATCCAGCATGATATCAAACCCGAAGAGCTCGTGGCAGCTGTAAGGGCGTCGGACGTACATCTTGAGCAGGTTTGTCACGTAGGGCTCTGATCTGTAACGGGGACAGGGAAGTATTCAGTCCCACTTTCTCACACTCCTACCCAGTGGGGCACTGCCAATGGGGTATCCCAGAGAGACAAGCAAAAGCAACCTGGGAAAAGTGGTTCTTAAAGAGATGTGTCTGGCTAGTTCTGGGATGAAGTTCAGGAAATGAGCAGAATTTAATTTCATCTACTCCTTCCTAGTCCATCCTCAACACTGAACCATAGCATGATCCAAAGCCTAAGACATGGCTGTGTGAAGCCAATGAGAAGAGGCAGTCTGGTGGCAGACCCCCACCCAGTGTGGTGGCAGGACTCACGAGATGATGGTTTTAATGACCTCATCCTTTATCTTCTCCCAGATAATGTTGATATTGATTCCTTTCTGGCTCAGGTATTTCCACAAAGCTTTCAGTGCCCTGCAGCAGGGAGATGATGGGATTACATTCTGGAAATGAGTGATGAAAAAAGAGGAAGAACAAGCAATAAGGAGGTCTAAAGGTATTTTCTTCATATCTCTTCCTTTGGCATTTTGAATTAAGAGATGAACTCCGATGAAAATAGACCAATTCTGGATCAACAAGTCATACTCATGTAATCTTTGATGTGACAGTAATCCTCTACCACTACCTCCCTGAACCTTCAAAACGTAAAGCTATCTTCTAGGGCCTTCAATGGAGGGGACATGGTCCTCAGTACCATTTGTGGCCCTGGCAGGCTGTTTCATCTGCATTGGCCTGATACTCAGTATTCTTTTTATTGATACTGTAGTTGGTCAGGTGCATGAACTTGTTGCCAAGGCTCCTCATAGAAGGAGAATACCTGGAAGAGAGAAGAGGCGAGATGGTGAGAAAACAGAAAGGCAGACATTTCCCTAACTCCCAAGCAGGTGATCAAGGAGTACAATGGTCCTTTCAGCTCCACAAGGACCTGAGAAGTGTATCTGTTGACAAGGTTCTACAAAAGCACAAGTATACCCATGTCTTTTGTCCCACCTCAGTTCGCAGATCTGGCAAAGTAGAGAACATCCTTACTTCCTACTCCCTCCTGCCATTCCCTTTGCTAACAAAAACCACCAGCACATTAATTTATCTGTTTAGAGCCCTCTACTTTTTCTGCCACTGAGGAAAATAAAGTCCCAAACTGTCGGGTGATTACTCATCACTCTTACATACTTGCAACTGGCAAAGCGGACAAGTCCATCTGAAAAGAGGTAAATCCGTAGAGGATCATAGGAAGTGACGTAAACATAGATCCGCAGATCAAACTTGCTGCCGCCGATGAGGTAGGGTTTGTGAAGATACCTAGAGAGAGGAAAGGCCAGCTTTACACCAGATCAGATGGGCTCCAAGAGTAACAGCCACAACAAAAGCCGGTCAACAGTCCCTAAGATAAAGACCTACAATTGCTGACTAAAGAAGCTCTTTGGCTGGGAGGACAAAGGGCAGAAGAATCCTGTCAGAAGGAATCCTGGAGGACAAGAGGGTGCAAGATGGGGAGAGAGACACGAGGAGAGACTCACCTCTGTACCAGGAGGGGCCTGTGCTTGGGGAGCTGACTCCACTTGTGAATGACCTGGATGCCAATTCCTCGAGCTGAAGCTGGCTACAAAGTGAGTAAAGGAGACAAAATTTGCTCTGGGCTCAACACTCTGTTGCTCCCCTTCTCAGATCATCATTTATTTCTCGCTGTGACCCACTCACTGGCTTCACAATCCACTTTTGGCGGCAGCTGCTCTCCCAGGCCTTGCGCAGGAGCTTGGCATCCTGGGGCAGGATGAAGGACTGGGGGAAGAAACTGAACTCCTTCTTGCCAAAGCGGCTCTGCATTCGAGACAGGTTCCGCCACAGCCGGTCCTTCCTCCCAATCTGGAATGAGCCTGGAAAGTGGTTTAACTATAGGAGGGAGACAGAGGGGAAGACCAGGGAGAAGACAAGTGAGATCAGAGAAAGATAACAAGCCCCACTCTGCCATTCCGACGCCCTTCACAATAGCCCAAGCCCTCTTCCATCTGCTGTCACCATCTAATGGTCCTTATGTATCCAAGTGCTGAGTACTCACCAAAGATGACTGCAGCACAAAGCAAAGCATGAGGACGGATACGAGTGCATTCACCTCGAGTGTAAAGAAGTTGTGAGACTTCTGACATGACAGCATGGGCACAAGGACAGGAAAGCATCTGGCTTTGAGTAAGTTTGGGGACGAGAGATTTATCTGATCCAACATGAGACCAGACGTCCTCAATAGATGCACTTAGCTCGAGGAAACAGCAGAAATGTGCCATGGCTAGAGGGAAAACAATCAGCTGAAAACCGCTGGTGCCTCTTGTAACACAATGGAGGAAAAAAGAGTCCCTGAAAGGCAGCAACTGCCCAAAACACTACAGCAGAACTGGAGGTGCATGTGATCTGCTAGGATCCGGCCTGTACTCGCCTCTTGACTTTCTCCTCTATAAACTGTGCTTACTTCTCTGTAAAAAGAAATCACCTTCTTCTTCCCACACCTGTGCCACTGGCCTACTTCAGGTCCAGAGAAAGGGGCTCCTCAGAAAGGACCCTACCTTCTGATGCTCTCGAATGGATCGGAAACTAGAAGACTTCATGTGGTGACCCCAGCAGCCCAGCCAGTCATCGTTTCCTACAGAAGGAATCAGAAGTCAGCCTGCTAGCGGCTCCTGGGACACAGAGTCCCACGGGCCCCCGAAATACCACTAGTTCTGGGCATAGCTCTCTGACTTACTTTCAAAGAGTTGCCATGGAGCTGTTCTACATGAGGCCTAAGGCCAGAGACAGAACAAGAGAACTTCTGTCTCTCAATTCTGAGCAGCAGGGTCAGCCCAAAGGGCTGTCAGTGCTATGCTCCCCGCCATGAGGTTAGAAACCGAGACAGGGGCTCCAGGGGCCCCAGAAGTGCCCACACAGGAAGGGATTGGGGCTCACCTCCTACTCAAAGCCCAGCTGCTGGGCAGATAACAGGCCCACAGTTAGGCGACTCACTCTTGCTGATTTTGAAATGGGACCGTCCAATGATCTGCTTGACAATGTTGGGAGTCACTGTGCTCATCTTCCACCGAAGCAGCTTCCTCTGCTCCCAGGGAAGTCTCTCCACTGGGGGACGGGAGGGGACAGGGAGGCGACAGGGTGGAGGACAAGAGAGTGACAGTGAGGAGATGGAAGATGACAATAGTGCCCATCCTTCCCTGAGTAGGTAAGTCACTAAAAACTATTTCAGAGCAAGGTTTCAGAGGAGTACATGCTGGGAAGAAGAGAGCAGTATGAGGGAAGAGAGCAAAGGAAGGGGAGGTTGGAATGAGAAACAAGGAGAGAGACCACAAGGTAAGGCTGGGATGATGAAGCTAAATTAAGGGGCCAGCTGAAGGACAGGAAGAAGTTCCCATACTGGATCTCCAACCAAGTGGGAACTAGGCACAGTGAGATAACTGTCAGAACAGCCATTCTGGAAGCCCATCCCACCCCATCACCACCTCCTCCCAACTTCACAGCATCATCTCCCGAGGGATCTTCTGGCTCTGTCACTTGCTCACACTTACCTCTTTCATCTCGAGTACCAAAATAGATGGTAGGGGGGACATTTGGGAAGAGACTATAGATGAGGGCTGGTCGGAGAACTTTCTCAGAGTTGGAAAGGGACTTGGTCACAATATCCATGCAGCTCCTAAGATAAAAAACAAACATGTGGCAGAGAAGGAAAGCAATAGCCTTGGCATGCTGTCCTATGATACAGAACAATTCCAAAAAGACATACTCAATAACTATTTTTGCAAATACAAATCCATAAGATGCTACAGCTAGCCACACCATTGAATGTCACCTAGAGACAAGGTCCTGTGACCTGTGATACTTCAATAATACAACTCTACAACTGCCTGTGACAAGTCACAGGCTAGAGAGGTTCCTGAAACAAAAATTCTGAAAGAGAAATATGAGTTTGGACGGATACTGCTACACTAAGTCCAAAAGAAAAAAAGAAAAAAGATGAAACAGATAGCTAAATAGGAGGGGAAAGATTTAAGAAAATCTCATTTCTTTTTCAAAAGGGGAAGAACCAACTGAGAGAAACAATGATACTTCTAATTCACTGTATATATTTCTGCTAGGGTGAAGAGGTGTGGGTGGTTCATATCTTCTCCATTCAGATAGGACTTTCAACATCGGATATCATGTACTAGAGTGGCAACACAGGTCTGATCTCCCGGGAAGATATGCCAGGACTTGGGGTCAGTGCGCTGTGGGGTGTCTGCTGCTGTTCCAGCAATGCTCACCCAAGGGTCTCAGAAGGGGTATCCAAACAGTGCACACTTCAGTCACCTGCAGGGGTAAGTCAACTAGTCCAAACCTTTAGATAGCACTGAGAAATGGAAAGTATGACCCACAAATACTATCATGAGATTAATTTTTGATTTCTAAAAACTTATTATAAGGGCTATTTGTATAATTCAGACTGTTAAGTGCTTCCCTGGCCTAGAAGGTTCTGGTAGCACCCCCCAAAAAAAAAGTCACTTCATCTGTTATTTTCAATGTAACAAAAAATAGACACTGTATATAAAAGACTTCCATGTTTCAACTCTTTGGATTTTTTTTTTGAGATAGGGTCTTGCTTTGTAGTTCAGGCTGGCCCTGAGCTCACTATGTCCTAGGCAAGCCTCCAACTCAGCAATCCTCCTGTCTCTGCCTCCTGAGTGCTGGGATTACAGGCATGAGCCACCACACCTGGCACTGTGGTATGTGGTACTGATTGTTGGTGGGTGTGAGTCACCACACCCAAGCACTGTATGTGGTTAATGGGATCAAACTCAGGACCTTGCACCTGCAAGGCAGGCGTCGGAACCACTGAGCTAAATCTCCAGCCCTCAAATCTTTGGAATTTTTAACAGATTTTATTGGGTCAAATTAAATACTAATTCCCAATTCCAATTATTGAAATTCAATCCTGTTCATTTCCCCAAATTTTTTCTTAAAAGACTATTATTTACTGAGTATCAGAATTTAAGATTGCTAAAAATCAATGAGTTAAGACACAAGACTAAAGATAAGACAGTAATATAAAATGATACAGTCATTCTCAGAACCAGATCTGGCAGTTCTTAAAAATTAAACATGCAGGGCCAGAGGGTTAGCTCAGTGGTTCCGGCGCCTGCCTCGCAAGCGCCAAGTCCTGAGTTCGATCCCGGTAACCACATACAATGCTGGGCGTGGAGACTCACGCCCACCAACAATCAATACCACATACCACAGTGCCAGGCGTGGTGGCTCACACCTGTAATCCCAGCACCCAGGAGGCAGAGACAGGGGGATTGCTGAGTTCGGGGCTTGCCTGGACTACATAGTGAGCTCAGAGCCAGCCTGAACTACAAAGTGAGACCCTGTCTCAAAAAAAAAAAAAAAAAATTAAACATGCAGTTATGACCAGCAACTCTGTTCTTTGGCATTTCTCTCAAAGAGATGAGGACTTATATTCATATACAAATAGGTAAGGATTGCTTATAGCAGCTGCTTTTATAGTAACCAAAAGTTGGAAACAACCCAAATATCCTTCAGTGGGTGAATGGGTAAACAAACAGTAGTACACCCATGCTGTGGAATACTACTCAGCAATGAAAAGAACAAACTAGAATAAACACTGTCACCTGGATCACTTTACAGAATATGCTGAATGAAAAAAAAAAGCAATCCCAAAATTATATACTGTTATTTCACTGTATATCATTCTTGAAATGGTAAAATTATAGAAATAGAGAACAGTTGCCAGAGGGTTAAGGAAGTGACAGAAGTAGGTGTGGCTATAGTTTCTTATAACTTCTTAATATTGAGGGAAACTAAGTAGAAAGTACAGGGGATGTTTTCTTTCCATCTATCTCCTTCCCTCCCTCTCTTTTGGTGGTTGCAGGGGTCAAAACCAAGGACCTTAAGTGTTGAAAGTAAAGGGCACTCCCACTGAGCTATATCCCTGCTTTTGTGTTACTTACTACAGCTGCACTTGAATCTGCAATTATCTTCAAACTACAAGTTTAATTAAAGAAAAGGCAGAAAGCCCTGTTAGTCAACTCTCAAACATACTGTACTTATCCTCTTGAAACCTGGCTTGCAGTGTAGCAGGGCTATCTGCTTTAGCCTTAGAACACTTTCCTTTTTTTGGTCGTTTTTTGTTTTTTTGTTTTCTTTTGTGGTACCAGGGACCAAACTCCAGTCCTTGTGCTTCAAGGTAGGCATAGTACCATATGAGCTAAAGCCCCAGCCCTGGAACACTTTCTTTACTTCTTTGGCCCTCAATTTTTCATCAGGTTCAATGACTTCTATCTATACTATTATATACTTCCAGAAAAATAACACAGAAGCAGGAAATGCAATAAAACTAGAAGCAGAAGGATCACCTGAAGCCAAGAGGTTAAAGCCAGCCAGGAAAGGTAACAAGACCTCATCCCAAAAAAGAAATTTTTTTTTTTTTTTTTTTGCTGAGTACCAAAAGGAAAGTAGTATTTTAAATGATCTTCAGGATTTTTGGTCCCCCCCCCCCAGCCTTATCCATTATAACCAAGGAATGGGAAGCTCTTTTCCACTCAGCTTTATTTAAGATAAGCAACTAGAGTCTGGAAACCAGAGTCTGGATGCTCCACATGCTGAGCAAGACTTGACATATGTGGCTACATTTTAATTAAAAAAAAAATAGATTTTAACCCTAAAAACAAAACCTCATTTTCTATACTTATGCATTTCTTTTGTATTTTTCAGAAGAAATTATTAAAAAGAAACACTTTGGGGCTGGAGTTTTACTTCAATGATTCTGCCATCTGCCTTGCAAGTACAAGGTCCCGGGTTTGATCCCCAGTACCACATACCACAATGCCAGACACGGTGGCTCATGCCTATAATCTCAGCATTCAGAAGGCAGAGGCAGAAGGATTGCTGTGAGTTTGATGTTAGCCTGGGTTACATAATGAGCTCAGGGCCAGCCTGAACTACAAAAATGGGACCCTGTCTCAAAAAAAAAACAAAAAAAAACTTGTCTTTTTTGTTTTTTGTTTTTTATGAGACAGGGTCTCGCTTTGTAGTTCAGGCTGGCTCTGAGCTCACTATGGAGCCCAGGCAAGCCTCGAACTCAGCAATTCTCCTGTCTCTGCCTCCCAAGTGCTGGGATTACAGGCGTGAGCCACCACGCGCGGCAAAACTTGTCTTTTTTGAGACAGTGTCCTGTTGAGTTACCCAGGCTGCCCTTAAACTTTCCACTTTTCCTGTCTCAGCCTCCCCAGTAGCCAAGATTAAAGGCATGTGCCATCACACCCAGCTTACACCCAATTTCTTGTTACTGAGACACCAAAGTCAACATAAATCTCTTTTTTTTTTTTAAGACAGGCTCTCACTACCTAGCCCAGGCTGGCCTCAAACTCTCAGCGATCTGCCTGCTTATTTATTTTATATCAACTATTTTTTGCATATTTTAAAATTTATAATGTGTTCACCTTTGATATTTGTTTCTAGTGAAATCTAATAATAAGTTCTGGTTCTTTTACTAATTCACATTTATTTTATTTGTGAAAAAATAACCTATAATTTTGTGCTACAGTCTATAAAAACTTACTGTAAGTAAATTAGTTATAATTTTTCTATTTTCTAACTCAGTGATATTATTTTATAACACAAAATGAATGCATTTGAGACACTGAGACTGAATAGGAAGGAAGTGCCAAAAGATCTGCAAAAGAAAATACTGAAAAAGGGAGAGTTGCTAGCAGAGAGGAAGTTTGTCTTATGAGTTGGGCATGGTGGCTCATATCTGTAATCCCAGCACTCAGGACCTTGAGGCAGGAGGATTGAGGCCAGCATGGGCTACATAGTGAGCTCAAAGACAGCCTGAACTACAAAGCAAGACCTTGTTCTCAAAAACCCAAAACTAGGGCCAGAGGTTCCAGCACCTGCCTAGCAAGTACAAGGTCCCTGGTTCGATCCCTGGTAACCACATATAACAATACCAGGCCTGGTAGCTCACACCCATCAGCAATCAGTACCACATACCACAAATGCCAGGCTTGGTGGCTCAAGCCTGTAATCCCAGCACTTGGGAGGCAGAGGCAGGAGGATTGCTAAGTTTGAGGCTTGCCTGGGCTATATAGTGAGCTCAGGGCCAGCCTGAACTATAAAGCAAGACCCTGTCAACAAAGAATCTGTGCTATGAAATGAAAAGACAAAGGAGACATCTCCTGACCATCAACTACTCCTAATCCAAAAATGATAGAACGTGAGCCGGGCGTGGTGGCTCACACCTGTAATCCTGGCATTTGGGAGGCAGAGACAGGAGGATTGCTGAGTTCGCAGCGGCTTGCCTGGGCACCATAGTGAGCTCAGGGCCAGTCTGAACTACAAAGTGAGACCCTGTCTCAAAAAAAAAAAAAAAAAAAACCAAAACAAAACAAAAAAACGGGCCAGGGATTTAGCTCAAGTGGTACCGCACCTACCTTGGAAGCACAAAGGCCCAAGTTCGATCCCTGGTACCACCAAAAAAAGAAAGACACTAGGGCCAGGGATTTAGCTCAGTGGTTCCAGCATCTGCCTGGCAAGTACAAAGTCCTGAGTTTGATGCCTGGTACCACATATCACACTGCTGGTCGTGGTGGCTCATGCCTGTAATCCCAGGCACTCAGGAGGCAGAGGCAAGAGGATTACTGTGAGTTCGAGGCTAACCTGGGCTACACAGTGAATTTAGGACTAGCCTGAACTACAAAGTGAGACCTTATCTCAAAAAACTAAAATAAATAAAAATAAGATGAATTTTATGGCATAGGTAACAATTATCTTCATGCTGGTGACCTAAATGACTAAGAAATTGTCTCAAATATATATTTTTATTAATTGATTATTCATTTTTTAAAAACACTTCCTGAAACTATTTTTCTAGTTAAACAGTTTCTTGGTCGTTCAAGACCAACTTGCATTTCAAGAGTACAGTGTTTTGTTTTGTTTTGTTTTGTTTTGAGACAGGGTTTCACTTTGTAGTTCAGGCTGGTCCTGAGCTCACTATGTACCCCAGGCAAGCCTCAAACTCAGCAATCCTCCTGTCTCTGCCTCCTGAGTGCTGGGATTACAGGCATGAGCCACCATGCCCTGCAATGTGGTATGTGGTAGTGATGGCTGGTGGGTGTGAGTCACCACACCCAGCACTGTATGTGGTTACCAGGGATCCAACTCAGGACCTTGCACTTGCAAGGCAGGCTCCAGAACCACAGAGCTAAATCTCCAGCCCAGTACAGTGCTATTTTTAAGCCCAACTGACTGTAGGTGTCTGGTCTCCCACTCAAACACTAAAGTCACAATCATGAAAGTTTGGTGAAAATGAGTTAGGGTTCTTAGGGCCAGTGTGGTTAATCTCTTCATAATATTCAAGTGACAAATGAGCATCTACCAATAATCCACACAACTAACACTCACCGAGAGATCTCAGCCACTGAGTCGCTGGGGGAGATAGCACTTGAGGAGCACTCAGAGTCCCCTGCAGGAGGAAGTATAGAGAAGGCCAGTCTGGAAGAGCTACCACACACACTCACCAAGCGCATGCAGCTTTCCAGAACAGTCTGGACGTGGCTTTTTGTGGGACACTGCAAGGATCACCCAGCTACCATGCACTCCCTTCCTTGAGCTCAATAGCAACAACAAAAAAAAAGCAAATGGGACAGAAGGACCAAAGATCCTAGTCCCCCAGATCCCTCCAGAGGCCCCAGAGCACTCGATTCATGTGGGTGATAATGTGAGCTCGACCTGGCATGTGTTACTGGGCTCCCTTTACAAGAGGTGGTGACACCAGCTAGAGGTGAAAGGGTTCCCTACTCACCCTCCTCTTCATTCTCATCATGGCTGGAGCAGTCTTCCACACCAACAACTAATTCTTCTGCATCTTCAGCCTCTACCTGGTTTGGCTGGAGATCAGGAGCTGAACTACAAGAAAGAATCCAGACCACTCCATGAGAGAAGTCACAGTTAGAGTCTCATTCCTACATCATCTCCCAGTATGTGTCTCTTTCCTGTGTCACCATTCTGGTTGGTTTCTCTTGCCTGGACCTCAAAACTTATTCCTCTCACTATCAAA
>PVIC010031459.1:0-21308 GCA_004025085.1 Thryonomys swinderianus | reverse complement strand
TTTTTTTTTTTTTTTTTGCTTTTTGAAGACAGGGTCTTGCTTTGTAGTTCAGGCTGGCCCTGAGCTCACTATGGTGCCCAGGCAAGCCGCCGCGAACTCAGCAATCCTCCTGTCTCTGCCTCCCGAGTGCTGGGATTACAGGCGTGAGCCACCATGCCCAGCATTATATGTGGTAACCGGGGATCGAACTCAGGTCCTTGCGCTTGCGAGGCAGGCACCGGAACCACTGAGCTAACCCTCCGGCCCATCAACTACCTTCTTAAAGCCCAAATTCTCAGTCCTACCTGCTCAAAATCTACTCCAAGATCCCATAAAGATTAACGAAGCTGTTGCCAACGTTTAGCTATCACAAATTGAGCTGGTATAAACATGAGTGCACATATGTCACTGTGATATGAAACTTGTAATTTTTTTTTTTTTTTGGTGGTACCAGGGATCAAACTTGGGCCCTTGTACTTCCAGGGTAGGTGTGGTACCCCTGAGCTAAATCCCCAGCTCTGAATCTTGTAATTCTATCATGTATGTCCCTAACAGGGGAATAGCAGGGTCAAATGGGACCTCTAATCATAATTTATTTTTAGGAATCCCCACACTGATCTCTATAGTGGTTGTATCAGTGTACATTCCCACCAACAGTGGAGAAGGGTTCCTTTTTCTCCACAGCCTTGCCAGCATTTGTTGTTGGCTGATTTCAAAATAGAAGCTATTCTTTGTGGAGTGAGATGGAATCTCAATGTTGTTTTCCTCTGCATCTCTCAAATGACCAGTGATGTTGAGCATTTCTTCATACGCTTCTCAGATGTTTTTGAATCTTTCTCTGGAAAAAAAAAAACCCCAAATGTCTATCAACTCTAGATTGGATAAAGAAGATGTGGGTTTTATTTGTAATATATAAAATGGAGTATTACTCTCAAATATGTCAAACAAATATGTATATAGGAACAGGGGTTGTAGGTTGGGTAGGAGAATGGGAAAAAATGAGAATTAAGTCATGTCTTATACTGGTATAAATTCTCAATGTTGAGTGTGATTGTGATGTGCATATATAATGTACCAACAGAGATTGAAATTTAAAAAAATATGAATGAAGCTGTTGTTACCACTTACCCAGTGGTTCCCAATCCCTATGTCTTCCTCCCCATCTCCCCCCAGTATGCAATACTTTACTGTTTGAGACCTAAATGATGCATTCTTTACTATTACCTTCAGCCCTGATTTCCAACAACTTTTTACCTGGACCAAGCCCATGTCTCTGCTCATCAGCAATTCACATGAACTTCTTCCCTAGGGATTTCAGGATAGGCCTCACTTTTTTGGCTAAGCATTGCAAAAGGACCTCTAATCTCTTGACCTTGTCCCTGCCACCTGCTCAAATATGTCAATAAACTTTGCTTTGCAACCCCTCAAAAAAATGGCTATATCCCACACTATTTCCCCCTCTTAAATTGTGGGATGCCATGGTCAAGAATACAAAGCCTGGGCCTGAGATTTAGCTCAGTGGTTCCGGCACCTGCCTCACAAGTGCAAGGTCCTAAGTTCAATTCCTGGCAACCACATACAATGCTGAGCATGGCAACTCACGCCCACCAGCAATCCATACCACATACCACAGTGCCAGGTGTGGTGGCTCATGCCTGTAATCCCAGCACTTGGGAGGCAGAGACAGTAGGATTGTTGAGTTCGAGGCTTGCCTGGGCTCCATAGTGAGCTCAGGGCCAGCCTGAACTACAAAGTGAGACCCTGTCTCAAAAAAAAAAAAAAAAAAAAGAATACAAAGTCCAATTGGTGCACAAGAGGTCAAGTATCTCAGCCTTTATCTAAACCCTACCACTCATTCCATACTCCTGTCCCCCCACTACAATACAAGATCTCTTTTCCTTCCTGGGGCTCCTTAGCTAATTCGTACTTTTGATCCCAAATTTCTTACTCATGGAAACTCCTCTATCAGAAACAAATTTAATTCTTGTTTCCTTTGGGGCCCTCAAGCAGGCACTCCTTATAGCTCCTGCCTTTGATCCTACCCACTTTTAATAATCCTTCCTTTCTACTTCTAAGCAGCATGAAGGGACAAACATTAGGGTTACTTGCACAGCCAGCTGGAGACTCCCTCCAGCCTGTTCTTTATTTATTCAAACAGCTCAATCTTGTAATAAAAGGTTGGCCTTTCTGGCTACCAACCCTCTCTGTATTCCCTGCCTCCTATTCCCTCTTACACCTTCCTACACCCCAAGAATTAACTCTACTGAAAGAACCGGAGCCACAACAAGAGGAACAGTGGTGGCTAATCCATGGAAAACTGGTCCTATCTGAAAAGTTTCAAAGCAATTTCCTTTCATCTTTCTAGGACTAGTTCCATGCCAGATCACTGGCTCTGCTCCAACTCCCTACAGAATCACATACATCTCATCTTTAGTTTTAGGACCTCTCTGGAAAAGACTATCGCCCAATACTCCATATGCTTAACCACCAACCCCCAGAGGAACCTCAGATCTCTTTTCCCCAGCCATCAATTTCTGGGATCTCTTTATGGTACTGATGGGCAAATAGACTTTATTCACATTCTTCTGATAAAAAAAACAAATATACCTCCTTGTCCTAGTTGACAGCTTCTCAGAATTATAGAGGCCATTCCAACATGAAACAAAAGATTTTCCACCATAGTGCATATCTTCACACTGAAATCATCCCCTTCTTCAGATTCCCAACCTCCACCCAAATGGATAATAGACCTGAATTTACCTCACAGATTACCCAGCACGTAGTCTCTTCCTTAAATATAACATGGTAACCTGGAAGTCCCACATGCCATATAGCCTTCAATCCTCAGGTAAGTTTGAAAAGCCTTCTTAAACAGAGCCTAAACAAGTTTTCCAGGTGACTAAAATGAACTAAACTCATATACCTTTTCAAAATCAAGTCTTTTTCCTGCAAACCTCTCATGTTCAGCTCCTTTGAGATTCCATAGGGAAGGTCCCTCCTGCCTTCACTTTCTCCATTTTAAATTCAAATCTAACCTCCCCTCTTTCAAATTCCTTAACAGTCTTAGAGATCAAATTTGGAACTATGGGGACTTCAGCCTCCCAAGACCCTCCAAGAGCCTACACACCCTCAGTTCTCCATTTCTACAACCTGGGCTGGGTATATATAAAGCCTCTGAACCCTGCTGAGGAATTAAAATCAAAATGGATAGGACCCATTCAAAAAGTCCTGAGCACCCAAAAGTGACAAAGATAAAAGGTCATTGCTCCTGAGTCCACTTCTCTCTAGAAAAGCCTGCACTTTACCACACCAGTGCACACCTAACAGACCCATATCCCTGAAGATCACCAAGCTGCCTCCCAAGACTGAAAATATCAAAGACATAGCTAGAGTGTCCCATGAATCTCTCTTTTTTATAACTTTGCCCATTTCTTGGTCATTCTAAGAGAATTCCCTTATTCTTTGCCCTCTTCCTCCCAGACACCATAATATAAGATCACTGGCTTCAGGGAACCCTCTCAGACTACTCTCCATAACAAATCACCACCTTTACTTCCTGCATTCTCCTCCTCTGATCATATTTTTTCTCAGTATTACTCATCCTCTTAAGCCTAACACAACAATGTAGACCCTTCCTAGATAACTCAATCAGACACTCTTTCACATGCCTAAAATCACCCAAACCTTTTAGAGAATCATCCAATCACCCTGCTGGGTCTGCCTCCCTCTTTCCCAGATAGCAGACTCAGTAATCCCTGCTCCCCTCGAAGTATGAATAAACACATTTGCAGAGGAATAGCCTTTGTGGAAGGATCTGTCATCATACTCCTGGGGGCAATAAAGAGCACCAGACAGGCCTTAAAGGCTCACTAACTGCCACAGGGGCCATAATCCGTCCCTCCCAAAATGGGCTCCCTCTAATTTAACCTGCTTCTTTGTGCATTTCTCAATCCAAATGAGATCACTTTATCCAAGTCAACTCTTTAAATTCCTTCTTCTGCAAAGCTATTATCAACCTCCTCCCACCTTCTGATTACTACAACTTTAATCATCTGAGAACTCTTTTGTGAGTACCTGGGTATCTCTCCATCTAGGGTAATGTAAATGCCAGCACATCTGAATACTGCCAAGATAGAGGAAAGGATCCCCTGAAAGATACTCTCCTATCCTCTGGAGGTGCCCCAGAATGTACACAGCTCAATATGCCTGATGGCAGAGTCTTCTTAAACCAAAAACTTACAGCTCTTAGCCAACAGTCCTACAGTGTTAATAACAGCATCATCCCTTTCCCCCTGACAGCTGCAATTTTTATCTCCTTCTTCCATATATGACACAAATTCAAGGCACTCTGAGCTTTACTTGCTAACCTATCCCAGACTTCTTCCTCCTGTCTGGATATGATCCCATAGGATGCCTTTTCCTAGAGACAGGCATCATCTGTGCAAAGAAACAACCTACCAACTGGACCACAAGATGTCCATTAACCTCCCGCCCCCCCACACTCCCATCTTTTTTTCCTTTTTATTATCGTATCACAGATCAAATTCAGGACCTTGTGTTTGTCAGGCAGGCACTGTGCCACTGAGCTAAATCCTAGGCCCACCTGTCCTTTCCTTAGCAACATCTAATCTACCCATCCCTATCTTCCCTATAACCTATGTCAAGGCACAATGTGCCATACAGGTAGTCCCTTTAATGGCCGTCCTGGAAATGATCAGAGTAACTGCAATGGGGGTTTATGATCAAGGGTCTCTCTTTCAAAGTTTACCAGGCCATCAGAAGAACTCACTGGGGGACTCAAAGAAGTCCCTGACATTTTTTTTTAAATGAACAAATGAGAATTAACTTGTATCATATACTGGTACTAATTCCCCAATGTTATATGTGATTGTGGGATGTATATAAATTGTACCGATGAAGAATTCAATTTTTTAAAAAAATGAACAAATGGGCCACTTGCAAGATCCCTGGCTTCAGTTGTCTTCCAAAACCCCAGAAGCCTTGATCTGACAGCTTCAGAGTGTCATATGTGTTCTACTCCTAGAACAATGCTGCATTTATACCAACAAATCCAGGCTCATGAGAAATGCAGTAAAGCATATTTGTGAACAGCTTCCAAACTCCTTGAAGGCTCTTCTAATGATTTGTTTCTCCTTCCTCTTCTCTGCATTCACTCTTCTTAGTCTCTTTAAGGGAACTTATCACTTTTCCCCTTCTTTTTCTTTCTTGTATAATTAATCTAGTCCAAAGATTTTTTTTTTCAGGAATGAACAGTGGCTATCTCCCAGGCAACTACCACAGAACGCCTCCAAATGCCTTTGCTTTTCCAAAGCATCAAAAACAAAACCAAAATGAAACGTTTTGCCACTCCCTCTTAGCACAAAGTAACCAAGAAAAGAACTCAACCCATTTCCCTGTACTGCTTTCAGTACAGTTACAAAACCAGTCCAGGGAGTTTGAGCAATGACCCCCTTCCCTTCTTTACACTATGGGCACAAGACCTTAATGATTATTCATGTTTTGTTTAGGAGGTTGTGAGGCCTGAAGCAGTATGTCATCAACATCAATGGAGATGCAATGAGAGACACTCGGAGTTAGAGATGTCTTGTGGATTGGCAGTAGCCTAACAGGACAGTTGGAAAGTTTAAGCAATTAATTCTAAAATTATTCTTTGGATAAGTTACATGAAGGCCAGAAGCAAAAGATCAAAAACAAGAATGGCGTACTTTTTAAACAATGAAGCCACTTTTTGTTAGTATTTAAACTAAATCCTACTAAATATGGCAATAACTATGTAGTCATATATGAAATACACTAAAAATTTTAAGTTTTTTTCAAACTGAACCAAAAACTTCTCCCTGCTGTCCTTAATGATCCCTTTATTTTTTTTTCCAAACCCCTTACCCTTATTTATTATAATGTCAATTTCTATCAAGTATGGTCATTGGTCTTTTATAGTTATACATTTATATTTAATATTAGTAACATTTTTTGTATTTACATGTAATAGCTTCTCAAATTGTTTTTCAAATGAGTAAACAAATGAATCTTACTGAAACTACAGCATATTGAGCTTGCCACTTTCTTGATCTCCTTATTCTAGATATTGCTTCCCTCTCTGTTCAGGATATTCTGTAGTCTAGTGGTATACTCACTTCCTCTATTTGCCTCTTTCTTCCAGTCAGCATGTTTTGTCTAACAAATTCTGGATAAATTCAGCCATTTCCCTACTCTGAATTTTCACCCAACAAGCTGAATGTTGCTAGTAGAAACCACACAAGTTTGCTGACAGGTTGCCCTTAAATTTATTATCACAGACGTCAAGCAGGTCCTAAATGTTGGCTGTGTGAAATCTATTAATCACCTTTTTTTTTTTTTTTTTGAGACAGGGTCTCTCAGTAGGGAACAAAAGAAGAGGATCTAACTAGAAGCTTTGCAGTTAAGTTCTAGTCTACTGTGAATCCAACAGCACAAGGTGAATTAACTAATAAATAGAAATGAGAAGAAGCTGAGGTTGGACCTGGTCCATGCTACTCTGGCTAGCCAGGACAACCTCCAACCACCCCCCCAAGACCCGCTTGCCATACCTTTTATTTTATTATGTATATCTTGAGTAAGGAAAAACTGGGAGGGCAGAGCAGATATGGGCAATAGTCCTTGAGGAATTATGTAGATGAAGATCCTGCTGTAGTTCTGCCCTGAAGCATCACAGCCTGTGGGACCACTGGGGTCTCTGTTGTTACTGGAGGTGAAGATAAGGCTTGAGTGCCCAAGTTGAGTCCCACAGATGGTCTGCAGGTAGGAAAGCTTGAGCCAGTCACAGTTGTGCAAAGGATTGCTCCCAACACAATACACACCTGCTGTAATTATATCTATGCTTAATCTTGCTCCAATGGCTTCCCATTTTACTTAGATCAAAACTTAAATTTCTCACTCCCACCAAATGTCCTTCTCTCACACTGGGGTCTAATCAAACTGCCATCCTCTTTTTTTTTTTTTTTTTTTTTGAGACAGGGTCTCCCTTTGTAGTTCAGGCTGGCCCTGAGCTCTCTATGTAGCCCAGGCAAGCCTCCAACTCAGCAATCCTCCTGTCTCTGCCTCCCGAGTGCTGGGATGACAGGCGCAAGCCACCACAGTTGGCACTGTGGTATGTGGTGCTGATTGCTGGTTGATTGTTGGTGGGCATGAGTCACCATGCCCAGCATTGTATGGGGTTACCGGGATCGAACTCAGGACCTTGAGCTTGCGAGGCTGGTGCCGGAACCACTGAGCTAAATCTCCAGCCCCTGCCATCCTCTTGTACCTTTAACATGCCAACACTTTCCTGTCTTAGGATTTTGTACATAGAATAGAAGCCAAAATCTGCTACCATGGCCAGAGAGACATGAATCCTCTTACCTTTATAATCTCATCTGGCATACCCCCTTTACTCACTAGTGTTATTTTTCTAGTTCTGTCAACATTTCAATATCTTCCTTTGCTTCAAGACTTTCACATCTTTATTTCTACTACAAGTATAGGACTCCTCCTATAACTCCTTTCTTATCTTATGTCTCATTACAGGTGCTACCTCCTCTTTGAGGCTTTCTCTATCATTCTAATTAAACCATGTCCTTCACTGGTATTCTTTCACAACGTTTTGTAAACATATATATACTTATATGCTGGCTGTCTTTACCATTAGACTAACAGTTACCTCAGGATCTGAAACACTACTTTGCTGCATTAATACACACAACATCTAATAATATATAATATTTGGAACAAAGTAGCAACTTAATAAATAGCTTTTGAAGAAATAAATGAACATCCACTAGTTCCTTATGATCTTAAAAGTATCTTATCAGGTAAAGATGTTGATGTCCCAGACTGTGGGGTAGAGGGGTTATAAAATTTGCTCAAAGTTATGAAGTTTATGGTGGAATCAAAGATGTTTTACTCCAAACCCAGTACTCTTATATTATATACCTTCACCAAACAAGTAGCAATTTTTTTGTTGTAATGAATATAAATAAACTCACTAAGTTTCATTTCCCATAAAGGTATAGCAACCACAATGGCCGTTCTCTGGTTTAAAGCATTTCTTTAAGCTGAGCATTATCTCTTTCTTCACCCTAGGAAGAAAGGTTGCTGCAAGGTTACAGAGGAAGTAACTTTGTTCATCTCATTTATTACCTTGCATATGGTATGATTCTACTGGAAACCTTGCTATTTGCCAGTAGAAGCAAAGAAATATAACTGTACCTTAAACCAGTAGCTTTGTGGTATCCAGTCCCCAGATAGCCAGTACAATTGCACTGTTTATTCAGATTAATAGAGTTGCCAATCTCTTCTTGATTGTAACTACTGAACTAAATAGACCAGGCTATTATTTAGCATGCCTCACATTTATATGCTTAAAATACACTCAAAACATTTTAGGAACTATCAGATATGTATTACCTAATATTCTATTTAATAGGAATCTAAAAGCATATTTAGCTCTTTATATTGCTATATGTATTCTGATTCATTTTATGCATAATATTATTTTTTGATATTCTATTTGCCACACATTATTGTAGATACTGGGATACAATGGGAAAAACAGTAACCATCCTTGCTCTCATTGGAACATATGTTCCATAGCTCCTCCAGGTTATTCATTATGTTTTAGATTTTCCCCAATAACATCTTTAGTCAAATTGAAAACAAACAAAAGCAATACTTATTGAAGGTATCTTCAGGGATTCTGGATCTGTCTAGATTCCATTCATACAGCACTGTCTTCAAATTCTTTTTACTACATGATGAAATCTTCCAATTTCAATTTTAAAAAGTAGTTTTAGAATTAGGGGTAGATTCTACTCCTGGCTAAGTCACATATAGGCTTTGTGACCACTGGTAAGTTAACCTTTCTGAGGCTTCTTCTTCTATGAGGTCTTCACACATCAGCTAATATATTTTAAAACTAAAATTTCAAGTCAGGTATAGCTGCAAATGCTTGTAATCCCAGCACTTTGGAAGGCTGAAACAGAAGGATTGGAAGTTGAAGTCCACGCTGAGCAACAGAATGACTTAGAAAAATCCTGTATCAAATTTAAAAAAAAGAAAGAAAGGGTTGGGGATATGTGAAGGCCCTGAGTTCAATCCTTAGCACTGCAAGTAAAAAAAAAAATTAAAAATCAAATTTTATATGTTATCTCAGTATGTAAAAGATCCTCTGATAGGGTACGAGATTTAGCTCAAGTGGTACGGTGCCTTGGAAGCACAGGGCTAGAGTTCAATCTCTAGTACTGCATGCGTGCACATGCGCGTGCGCACACACACACACACACACCCTCTGATAGTTTTCCATTACTCTTAAAATCAAGATGAAAGTTACCCCAAGCCATGGCAGAAGAGAAGCAGTCCATGGAATGGAAGGAAAAAAAGGCATCAGCCTTTCCTCTGTTTTCCTTTTATGCTACCCAGACTCAAACCTATTAGTCGGTACCACTCACAACTAGAATGGGTCTTTAGTCTTCAGTAAATCCATTCAATCAGACCTAAAACAATGGTACGTGAAACCGTGGACTAATATAGTATCACATGCCCATGATCCAGTCATTCCCAAAATTCCCAATTATGAGCACAGAAGGTTTGTGAGGAAATATAGATATAGTATTAAGCCAAACATTCCACCTGCCCTCTCAAAGACTCATGTACAACCCTACATGCAAAAAGCATTTGTCAATCCCCAAGAGTTGCCAAAATCCTATCAGTTTCACCATTACTGAAATGTCCAAGTCCAAAGTCTCCTCTGAGATTTAAGGCAAGCTATGAACTGGGAGCATTTATAAAAATGTAAAGGAAGTTAAACACGTGGCACAAGATAAACATGCCCATTCCTAGCTGTACAAACAGAGAGGAAGAAATAGGGCCAAAGCAAGACCAAAATCCAGCAAGAGAAACATTAAATCCCACAGTTCCATACCCACCATCAAGGGGCAACCCAGCTCAGGATGTGATCTGCTCCTTGGGGGAGTCAGTGGCTGCAGCTCTCATAGCTTCTCCTTTTGGCTGACTTTGCTCACTCCCTGCATGTTTCCTCAGACCATCTACTCTCTTGGCTTCTCTAAACTCCTGGAGTCTCCAATGCACTTTCAGTCTCATATTCACAGCTTCACATTTGGCCCTCTTGGTTGCACACTGCCTGGCCTTCCAGGCATCCTCCTGAAATCTGGGTGGATGCCTTTCTGACACCAACTCTTGCATTCTGCATATGCTTAAAACCAGCACCACGTGGATGATGTCAAGGTCTGCCAACAGCTGGAGCAGTAGCCAGACTTTTGTTTTTCCTACTGGATGAGAGATCATGCATCTGGAAACCTGAGCATTATGAACCCAATCCTGAGGACAAAAGTCCTTAAACTGCTGCCATTCTGAAATATGATACCCTGGGCTCTCTTCTTAAAGCAAACTCTTTCACCTTTGCAATTCTGAGGTTGCAAGGTCTGGAGTTCTGCTGGTTCTTAAAATGACCTTGGGCCATCATTTCGATTCTTCAGTTCCAAAGCACTTGGCTTTTTCACGCTCATATTTTCAGCAACTAAGTACTCCCTGCTCCATCTGTGCAGACCACTTACATTATCACAGCTTCCTTTGTGACCAAAGTAAAAACTTTTTAAATCATTCTGCTGGGCCATTTAGCCTTGATTCTCAAGGTAGAGCAGACTAAAATCCCCCAAGAGCAGCCATACCAACACCCCAACATTAGACTGCCTTGAAATTTCTTCTGCCACATTAATGAAATCTGGGTGGATGCCAGATTTAAAAGTGTTGCCCTTTATCTCAGTCTCTCATAATGCCTTTGGATGAAAACAAACTGCAGACAAATTTTCTGCCAAAACATGACACACATGACCTGGAGTCCAATTGCCAATAGTAGTCTTTGTTCCAAACTGAAACTTTCCAAACCAACCTTTACCAGATGTAATTCTATCAGCACTCTGGTCTTCTAAACTCTGTTCAGAATCTCCCACCAAACTTGGCCTGTAGCATTCCAGAGCTGCTCTTTAAGTTGGTATTTCCAAACCTTTCTAAACTCTTCCCACAACCCAGTTCCAAAGGCTCCTGAACCACGTGGTCAGGTGGTTCACAGATGCTGTGGTACCAAAATCTGTCTTTGTTACTTTCTCGTTACTGGGAGGAAATATCTGTAGTAACAAGTTAAAGGAGGAAAGGTTTATTTTACTTCATGGTTTGTAGAGGTTTTAGTCCACAGTTAGCTGGCTGCAAGCCCATAAGTCTATACCACAAATGCTATTATTATTGCTACCAATAATAATAATAACAATAACAGTTAATAACAAATACAACAGCCAACATGTACTGAAAATGTTAAGTGAGCCAAGGACTTATGTGCTTTGTATATATTACTTCTCACAGTCCCCCTATGAGTTTGACTCCCTATTATTATTTTCACTTTTCACATCAACACTGATTTTCAATTTCCTCAGGTACCTTGTTCAACATCACAGGATCCATATCAGAACAGGCATATAAAACCCTCTCTGAGTTCTTGTCCTTTGACAGTATAGATGTAATGTACCCATGGCTGTCTAGAAATAACTTGAATGTATAATATGCACAGATGCAAGCAAAAGCCCATCCTTCTTCTATGAAGACAATACCAATGACCCAAAAAGACATCCCTCTAATCAATTTATGACAAAGGCAATGACTTTGATGAGCCATCTATGTTTCCTGGCCTTACAGTTTTGCAAACAATAGTATGAATTGATAAAAATGACTGAGCTGGCTTAAAAGCAGAGTGAATCCAACTAGTCTAACATTTACCACCAGAAGTACATGATTCTCATGGGGAAACTATAAAGCCATCATCCTTAATATACTCATTAATCTAATTAACTCAGGTGTTTTATACTGTTGTTGTATATATAATTACATACACACACACAAACACATGCGCACACACATGCTCTCACATCTCTGAACCACCCACCCCACCACATACTTTCCAAAATTCAACAAACTACAAATAGCATAACAGCAATTGCACTTTATAACTATTACTGTAGGTTATAAAAATGTAGAGGTTTACAATTGAGAAGATTTCATATTTCTCAGAAAAATTATTTGCTAGCAGCTTTGGAACCTCCAATTTGCCAGTTAAAACAACATGACAGTGCATGAACATACAAAGAAATCATATTAGTTATTCTCACACTTACAAAGAGTTGGAATTTGACAAGAAAACTAAATAAAATCTGTGTTGCTCTAGAGCACAAGTGCTACAGTCAAGGTAAATGGGCTTAAATCTCAGTTCTGCTATTTATCATCTGTTGTTTAGACTCTCAGAGTCTGTTCCTCATCTGTATAATGGGGAAAACATTTTATTTTTCAGTGAAATTGTGAAGACTGAATAAGAATATATGTACTTTTCTAAATTCAGTGGGTGGCTCTTGGCACATGGTGGAACCTCAACAACACAAATCCCTCTAATCTCTCTGAAAGTCCTGCTGTTAGTAGATCACAGTGACACACATTTTATTCCCTTTAGAACTAAAAAGCTGTCTGCAAAATGCCTACTTGCCTTCACTTACCTCTCCTTAAACTCCTCACTTGGTCCTTTGGCATCCCAGAAACAGTATTCTTTCAACTTTTGCCTCTATGGTACCAGAAACAAGGTAGCCAATCTCAACCACTTATGAAGGTGGTAAGATTGTTTGCTGAGTGCTTGCGTGTCCTTTAACTGGGGACCACTTAATATAAGGTAACTCTGTGACCACACAAACATATCTCACCCTTCAAAAGAAGATCCATGTGAGCTTTTTGTTTGTTTCATTGTTTGTTTCAGAAGGGGTCCCACCATGTACCCCAGGCTGTCCTTAAACTCATTCTGATCCTTCTGCCTTGGCCTTCAGAGTGTTGGGAGTATAGGTGTATACCACACCTGGCTTGAGATCCATTTCAAATAGTATCTGAACTTGGTGACATATCCCTATAATATCAACCCTCTTGTAGGCTAAAACAGGATAATCTCAAGTTTGAGCCCAGCCTCAGCAACTTAGCAATTTAGAGAAATCCTAACAAAAATTTTAAAAATGCATTGGGGATATAACTCAGTATGAAGGCCTTAAATTCAATCCCTAGTACCACACACACAAAAAAGCATCAGCCTGAGAGGGGCATGGACATACACCAAGCAAGTGGGGTGCAGCACAGATCACAGGGCACCTCAGCAACAAAGGAGTTCCAAACCATTAACTGGCACCCAGGCCTGCAACCTTCCTGCAGCCACCCAGACCACGCCATATAGAGACAGACCAAACAAGTGGGGCACAGCGAAGCTCACAGGGAACCTCAGCAACAAAGGAGTCCTGTGCCATTAACCAGTGCCCATACCTGTGGCCTTCCAGTCACCACCCAGACCATCCCAGAGGCACAGGAACATAGACCAGGCAAGCTGGATGCAGCAGAGCTCACATGGAACCTCAGCAACAAAGTAGTCCCATCCCATTAACTGGTGCCCTGGCCTACAACTTTCCTGGCACCGCTGAGATCATCCCAGAAGCCAGTGAGGACAGACTGGGTAAGGTGTGGCAGAAAAAGTGCAGTGAGTCTCAGCAAGAAGGTAGCTGGGTGCCACTGACCAGCAATTGGGCATACAACCCTTCTACAACCAGAGCAAGACCAGAAGACCTTGGCATCTCCATTTCATTGTGGGCCAAACTGGACACAACTATTATATGGAAAAGAGCTTCCAAAGACACCAGCTGCTTCTCTGTGGATAATGAATAAGCCCAGCTTTGTTACTGGAACCTATACAGAGACCATTAGTTAGTTCCTCCACCCAGCTCAGCATGTCAAAGAAAACACTCACTAGAAGTGTGAGGGAATCCTGTTGACTACAGTCATTGGTGAGTTGGTAGAGTCAGATCCACATGCAAGGGCCTGGACCCTTGCAGAGTTCAAACCTGTAGGGGCTCACTGAGCTCAACTCAAGAATTATACTCAGAAACTAGACAAGGGATGATAGATGTTTCCTTGTGACTAATGACCTTTCATTCCCAAAAGGAACTGCTGCTACATATAAGGATCTATATGTTGTAAAAACATTTCTGATTAATTCTAAATTTTGGAATATGATCATAGATTGCTTCTCGGACTTTTGGCTAAGATCAAGTGTGGAATATGATCATAGAGATAACTCATGAGGTTAAAAGTTTCAGAATAGAGGGGCGGAGGGTTAGCTCAGTGGCTCTGGCGTCTGCCTCACAAGTGCAAGGTCCTGAGTTCAATCCCTGGTAACCACATACAATGCTGGGCGTGGAGACTCACGCCCACCAACAATCAATACTGCATACCACAGTGCCAGGCGTGGTGGCTCATGCCTGTAATCCCAGCACTGGGGAGGCAGAGACAGGATGATTGCTGAGTTCCAGGCTTGCCTGGGCTACATAGTGAGCTCAGAGACAGCCTGAACTACAAAGCGAGACCCTGCCTCAAAAAAAAAAAAAAAGTTTCAGAATAGAAATTGCCAAAGTTTTTCATTTCCTTTACTGTGTTCAACACTGTTGATGATAGATTATATTATGTCAACAAAGATAATGTGAATGTTCTATTCAAATACTTTCTGTGGTGTGGCAGAACTGAGAACTCTCGAGGGTCCTTACAGAAGCAAGGAGGACAACCCAGAAAGTAGCCAATTTCTAAGGGTTCTGAATATTAGGAAAAAAGAGACTTGCAACAACATTGCCCAGACACTAGGCAAAGAAATAAACAAATAACAACAGCAACAGAGGAATTGAAAAAAATTAAAAACACAGACATAAAGATCACCACTATGGGGGAATTCAGGGAAAAGCAAAATGAAGCAAACTGAAGCTCAAACACCAGGACATTGTGAGATGGTGACAAAAGCAGATCTACTAAAATGAAAATTTGAACTAATCTCTCAGATGAAAACAAAGATATTGTCCACAGTGAATGATATGATTGATAATGATAAAGAAGAGATCAGGGGCATGATAGAATCTGAAATAGTAAAAGCAATGAAAGCTTTTAAAAAGTTTCAAACAGAGTTCCAGGTAATTAAAAAGAAGAATGAAAGTTTGTGAAGTAGGATGAATGAAGTTAAGGACCAAATTTCAGTCCTAGAGAACAGGATCACAGGCAAGGAACATGGCAAGGGACTATGAAAAATCAATCCAACAGTTTCTTGATGATTCAAAGATGAATAACATAAGACTGACTGGAGTCCTAAGGAAGCAGGAGACAGTGCAAAACACATTTTAAAAAACTGTTCACAGATATAATGACAGAAAATTTCATAGGAAAAGGAAAAGAAATGGACAAACAAATAAATGAGGCATATAGGACTCCAGATGGTTGTCATATATAAAAAAAAAATCTATACCTAGGCATATAAGCATCAAGGTTACAGGTATCCAGCAAAAGAACAAAATACTGAAGCAGTTAGAGAAAGTGAAAAAAAAAACACATACAAAGGGACTGCCATCAAAATCACAGAAGACTTTTCGAAGCAAATACTCAAGACAAAGAAAGCCTGGAGTGAAGTGTTTCAACCATAGCAGGAAAACAATCTCCAACCTAGATTGATATATCCAGCAAAACTATCTTTTAAAATTCACAGGGAAATAAGATATTTCCATGACAAAGAACAACTAAAAAAATTCACAAATCCGAAACCTACACCTTGAACCATTTTTTTAAAATATCTTTTTCCAAGATATTCTTTAGAATATCTTGGGGGAAAAAAAATGAAAGTTACAAAAAGATGGACCCCAAAGAGTGAATCATTGGGCTAGACAAGAAACTCAATGGAAAAGGGAAAAAATAAAGAATAAAAGAGTCAAGAATAGGAAAATAGGACAGCACTAAGTCTGTCCATATCAACCACAATCATTAATGACAATGGACTCAATGTGCCAATTAAAAGACACAGACTGAGAGAATGGATCAAGAAGCAAGATCCTACAATCTCCTACATATAAGAAACATACCGAATTCAGAAAGCCATAGACTGAAACTAAAAGGATGGAAAACAATTGCCCATGCAACAGGAAACTGCAAAAAAGCAGGAGTGGCTATCTTGTTTACAGACAAAATGATTTCAAACCAAAACTCAAGAGAAACAAAGAAGGTCACCATATTCTTGTACAGGGAACAATCCAAGAGAAAGAAATAACAATCATAAATACTTATAAACCAAACTCTAATGCACCCAACTATATAAAACAAATATTAATGGACATAAAATGCCTGATAAGCACTAAAACAGTAGTAGTAGGGAAATTCAATACACCACTGTCACAAATACCCAGACTGACTGGACAAAAAAAAAAAAATCAATAAGGAAACACTTGAGCCAAACCAAACTTTTGGAAAAAATGTACCTAATAGATATCTACAGAGTATTATACCCCATAAAGTCAGAATATACATTCTTCTCTGCTGCTCATGAATCATTCTCCAAAATAGATCACATCCTAGTTATTACAACAGGTTTAAGTAAATGCAAAGGAAATGAAGTTATCCCCTGTATACTCTCAAACCATACTGTCTTGAAATTAGACCTCAATAACAAAAGAAATTCCAAGACCCTCAGAAATACATGGAAATTGTACAACACTCTGCTGACAAACATACGGGTCACAGAAGAAATTAAACAAGAAATCAAACAGTTTTTACAGTTAAATGATAAACCCATAAAACTCACAGGAATTTATGGGACACAGTAAAAGCAGTTCTACAAGGGAAATTCATAGCAGTGAACACCTACATCCAGAAGATAGAGCCAGCTCAAATAAACAATCTAATGATTAACCTCAAGTTACTAGAAAAGGAGGCATAAGACAAATGCAAACTCATCCTAGGGAGAAAATTACAAGGAGCAGAGCAGAAATTAATGCAAAGGAGACTAAGATAATAAAAAAATCAACAAATCAAAAAGTTGGTTCTTTGAAAGGATAAACAAAAATGACAGAACCTTAGCCAACCTTATCGAATGAAGGAAGGAAAAGGCTCAAATCCACACAATCAAGAATGAAAAGGGAGAAATCACCATAGACTCAGTGTAAGTCCAGAGGATAATAAACATCTACTTTGAAAATTTGTATTCCAAAAAGAAGGAAAATGTAAAAGAAATGGATACATTCTGAGGCAAATATGGCCTTCTAAATTTGAAAGAAGATATAAAAATGTTAAACACCCCACTATTATTCTGTGAAATTTAAAAATGTAATAAAACACCTACCAACAAATAAAAGCCCTGGTCCTGATGGCTTTACTACTGAATTCTTCAAAACTTTTAAAGAAGAGTTAATGCCATTACTTCTCAAACTCTTCAATGTAATTGAAAGGAAAGGAGTACTCCCGAATTCATTCCTGGAAGCAACCATTACCTTGATTCCAAAAGCAAAGAAAGACCCAGCCAAGAAAAGAATTACAGGCCAATTTCTCTAATGAACACTGATGCAAAAATCCTCAGTAAGATACTGGCAAACAATACAGATAATCATCAAGAAGATCATACACCCTTACCAAGTTGGATTCATCCCAGGGATGCAAGGATGGTTCAACATGCGTAAATCAATCAGTGTAATACACTATATTAACAGACTCAAGGACAAAAACCATATGGTCATCTAAATAGATGCAGAAAAATGTTTGACAAAATCCAACACCCATTCATAATCAAAACCCTACAGAAAATTAGAATACATGGACTTTATCATAACCTAATAAAAGCTATTTATGATAAACCAACAGCCAGCATCATTGTAAATGGTCAGAAAATGAAACCTTTCACACTAAAATAAGGAAGAAGGCAAGGATATCCACTACCACCAGTCCTGTTCAATATAGTACAGGAAACATTAACCTCAGCCATTAGACAAGAGAAAGAAATAAAAGGAATAAAGATAGGAAATAAAGAAGTTAAACTGTCATTATTTGCTGATGACATGATACTCTATATAGAAGATCCTAAAAATTTAACCGAAAGACTGCTAGACTTAATCTCCAAATTTAGTGTAGCATAGCTGGAAACCAGGTCAACACTCAAAAAATCAATAGCCTTTTAATACACAAACAACAGACTCACTGAGAGAACAATTGGGGCATCATTTCCTTTTACAATAGCATACAAAAAATGAAATATCTAGGAATCAGTCTAACAAAGGAGGTGAAAGATGTCTATGCTGAGAACTACAGCACTCTGAAAAAGAGAATTGAAGAGAATATCAGAAAATGGAAAGACATTCCCTGTTCCTGGGTAGGAAGAACCAATATCATCAAAAAGGGTATACACCCACAAGTACTATACAAATTCAATGCAATCTCTATGCCCCAAAAGCATATGTCACAGACCTAAAGAAAATAATCCAAAAATTAATCTGGAAACACAAAAAAACCTAGAAGAGCAAAAGCAATTCTAAGCCACAAGGACATAGTGGGGAGTATTACAATCCCCAATTTGAAACTATACTGCAAAGCCACTGCGATAAAAACTACATGGTACTGGCAAAGTAAAAGATCCAAGGACCAGTGGAATAGATTAGAAGACGCAGAAACAACTCCAGATACAATAAGCCACCTTATCCTTGACAAAGGTGCCAAATATCCTCAATGGAGGAAAGACAGCCTCTTTAACAAATGGTGCTGGAAAAACTGGGCTTTAACCTGCCAAAAACTAAAGCCAGACCTATCTCTTTCACCATGTACTAAACTAAAATCAAAGTGGATTACACACCTAAACATTAAAACAGGAACATTAAACCTGCTGGGAAACAGGTTAGGTGAAATTCTTAGAGACATTGGCTTAAGAAAAGACTTTATGAACAAACCTCTATAGCATGAGAACAAGCAAAAGAAATTAAAAAGTTTATGCACAGTAAAAGAAACCTCTGACACAGCTTAAAAAAAAACAACCAATAAGATGGGAAAAAAAAACATCTTTACTAGCTTTTTCTCAGACAAAGGGCTACTATCTGGAATATATAAAAAGCTTTATAAAATTAGCCCCACCCCATTTAAAGACCTAATTCAAAAATGGGCATATGAAATGAACAGGCACTTCTCAGAGGAAGAAATAAAAGCAGCCAAGAAGCATATGAAGAAATGCTCAACATCATTGGTCATTTGAGAGATGCAGATGAAAACAACACTAAGATTTCATCTTACTTCACAAGAATGGCTGCTATAATGAAATTATCCAGCAATAAATGCTGGCAAGGCTTCAGGAAGGAAGGAACCCTTCTCCACTGTTGGTGGGATTGTAGACTTATGTGACTATTGTGGAGATCAGTGTGGAGGAGATTCCTTAAAAAACTAAGATTAGTGGTCCCATTTGACCCTGCTATTCCCCTGCTAGGAATATACACAAAGAATTAAAAAGAATCATATCATAGCACCATATGTACACCCATGTTCAAAGCAGCTCAGTTTTTGATAGCTTATTCTTGGAAACAACCCAAATGGCCATCAACTGGAGTCTGGATAAAGAAGATGTAGGGTTTTTTTTTTTAATAAAATTGAGTATTACTCTGTCATAAAGAATGAGTTCAAGTTATTTATACTCAAATGGACATTCCTTGAGGGCACATTCAAGTGAAATAAATAGGTCACAGATATATAAATACTGTATCTTTTCAATGGTATGAAAATCTGAAGATGTGCATGAATTCTAGAATGTATGATAGATTTTCTGAAATAGGAAATATTCAAAGCAAAAGGGCTAGGGTAAAGTACTGAGGGAAAGGAAAAAATATAGTCATAAAAATAAGAAAAAGCATATATGTGTGTGTGTGTGTGTGTGTGTGTGTGTGTGTATGGGTGGGGGGTTATAGGGTGGGTAGGGAAATGGGTACAAATGAGAATTAACTCATGTCAGATACTGGTACAAATTCCCAATGCTGAGTGTGATCGTGATGTGTATATAAAATGTACCAATAAAGAATTCAATAAAAATATGTCAGCTTAAAATTTATAATTTTATTTGTTCATGGGGGTTATATGAGTAAAGTGATATGAGTACTCTAAATAACTATAATTTCTCATACTTTTACTATGTGCCAGACAGTGTGCCAAGTGCTTTACATAATATTTCATGTAATTCTTAGAACACCCTTCTGACAGGTATTCTTGCTCAATCATTCAACAGAGATAATTGTTTATAATCAACTATTGGTTGATTGCTCTTACTTCTAGGAAAATAATGACCAAAAGACAAAAATTCCTCCCCTCAGGGAGCTTACATGGGGAAATATTATAAAAGATGTGGAATTACCCACAGTTTATCACCAGTCAGTAACGAAGCCAAGATTGAAAAGCAGGTATGTGAATAAAATATAAAGAACAGAAATAAATCCTTGTATATATACTCTACTGATTTTCGACAAGGGCACCAAAAGCATTGAATGAGAATAGGTTGGTCTTTTCAACAAATACAACACTATTTCATTTTTTTTCTTTTTGTTTAATTCACTGTGTGAACATTGGTAAAGTGAAGAATTACAGTATTTCTTAAATTAAGAAAAAACCTTATCTGGGTTCCATGGTGTGCCTGTAATTCCAGCTAATCATTAAACAGAAAGAGAAGGATCACAAGTTTCAGACTAGCCTAGACAGTCTCCTAGGCCCTGTCTTAAAAAATTAAAAATAAATGATAAAGAATATAAAATAAGAGTTTTCAGGCAATGTTTTGGTTTTTGCTGAGTTATAGAATGAGAACCATAACCTAAAATACAGTGGCACTGCAGTTCATGAAATGAATTCATACCACAATTCTGGTGGCACTCTGAATTGGTCATGAACCAAATCAAATTTCCAAATAAGGTGTAGTGTAAATAAGGATGATCTGTTTTGAACAAAACGTATTTTTTAACCACAAAAGTTTGAAACAATGTACAGTAAAATACAGTAGGAAGAGAAAGAACACTAACTTTGCTCCAGGCAACTTCTGGAATGAACAGAAAGGTGGGTGCGGAGGAGGTTCCTGTTTGCAGGAAGTCTGCCTCCAAAAGGACACCCAGGAAATCTCCTTATCTCCTTCAGGGGTTTCCTTTCTTCTTTGTCTCTTAGATGCAGGATCAATTTTCATGAAAAATCTAATGGCATTTGTTTTTTTTTTTTCCTGTGCTGCGTAACCCTCCAGAAATGAGAGATCATGTTATCATTCAGCACATTTAATATTCTGTTCATTACGGTCACACTGGAGTGGCGCTTCTCAGAAATCCTGGCACTCATTCCATTTTTCCATAATGCTTTTTATCACATCACTGCTAACTTCCTCCCTGTTTTCCTCTTCCTAAGTGGAATGT
>PVIC010031458.1:0-21316 GCA_004025085.1 Thryonomys swinderianus | reverse complement strand
GTTTGATCCCCGGTAACCACATACAATGCTGGGCGTGGAGACACGCCCACCAACAATCAACACCGCATACTACAATGCCGGACGTGGTGGCTCACGCCTGTAATCCCAGCACTCGGGAGGCAGAGACAGGAGGATTGCTGAGTTCGCGGCAGCTTGCCTGGGCACCATAGTGAGCTCAAGGCCAGCCTGAACTACAAAGCGAGACCCTGTCTCAAAAAGCAAAAAAAAAAAAAAAAAAAAAAAAAAAGAAGTAACGAGATGAAAGAGCTCGGAAGAGAAGCCCCTAGTCAGATGTAGTGCCACGTGGCACTTGGGAGGCTGAGGCAGGAGGATTGTGAGTTGGAGACCCATGTGGGCTCCATAGTGAAACCCTGTCGCAGAAAGGAGAAGTAGGGGAGGGGCACCTGAGCACTAGGAAGACAGGTTGGCTGTGTGATCTCAAGCGGAGGTCTTTCCTGGTGAGACTGTGACCTACTGAGTTGTGTGTAAACAACTGTCTAGACGGGCCTCCTTGGGACACTCCTTTCAGAGGGCTCTGCACAGTAGGGCTCTCTTGAGGTCACCTAAAGCAGGAATGTGAATCTCCATGCCACCTTTCGAGGCAGCTCCAGCGAGCAGTTCCTCCAAGAGGTACAGGAGCCCCTTTGATTGGTGTGAAAACCCCTCCAGGCCTGCAGACTGCTGCTCTCCTACAGTGGATGTCACCTGTGCGCCTGTTGCATCTCCACTGCCTCTGAGCACAGCATGAGCTTCCTGTCCTTCCCCAGCCGCAGGGCTGCACTTCTTCCTGGAGTGGGCCGGGAAGCGCTGTCCACGCAGGCAGCTGCATGCTGGGAGGCCCCCCCGCAGGGTGCCAGCTGGTGGCCATGTGGAAAGAAGCAGTTGAGCATTGAGCACTAAGGGAATCCAAGACTGTGGGGTGCCCAAGGAAGGGGACAGGCACCCAGAGCCAGGGAAGTGAGCCGAGTGAGGACAGGAGAGGCTGGGCCAGTCAGCTGTGTCTTTGTGGCCTTGTGTGCTGGGATTCCTGACTGCGGATACTCAATCACAGAACTGAGGGGCCTGTGCAGACTGGATGATAACTATGCAGAGAGCTGAGCTTTGGGGGCGGGGTTTTTTTCTTTTGAGGGAGGGGAGGTAATTACAAAGATGTAGACTTTGGTGAGAATTTGTTGTTTTGAAATTAATGGTCACTCTGTTGCCCTTTGGCTGTGTACGTAGTGTGTGTCAGTTCCTGGAGCTGTGTCAGAGCCCAGACGGTGGCTTTGGAGGAGGCCCCGGTCAGCACCCTCACCTTGCACCCACGTATGCAGCCGTGAACGCACTGTGCATCATCGGCACGGAGGAGGCGTACAACATCATCAACAGGTATGGCTGCAGCCAGGGCCGGGGCCTCCAGAGGCTCCAGCTGCTGCACTGCACTGACCATGGCCTCCTCCCTACCCCTGCCATTTTGCAGAGAGAAGCTTCTCCATTACCTGTACTCACTGAAGCAGCCTGATGGCTCCTTCCTCATGCACGTTGGAGGTGAGGTGGATGCGAGGTGAGTGGGTGGCTTCATCCCACTGCAGAGCTGTTCTGTGTCAAAGATGCACTGCCGGGAGCAGCTTGGCCGAGCTGCTGCCACGTCCCAGGGTGACAGGCAGGATGACGCATCAGTGACTGGTGCCGTGGCCCTTGGAGATGTGATACACACATCCTCAGGTGTCACTATCTCTTCTTTAATGTAAACCTCGAAGTATTAGAAATAAAGTGCTTTTGTTACAACATTTTTGTGTAAAATTATGCACCTAACAGACACACAGTTCTAGAATATTTCAAATAATAGTTACCAGTAAAAATAGAAAAGAAAGGACTATGATAAAGGACCATGTAATATAAACTTCTCTCTTGGAGAAGACACACTGGTGGGGACCCAGTAATACTTCCTGGTTAATCGGATGAGGCCTGGATAATACTGAACACCTGAGCTCTTCCTGAGCCTCCCAGGTTTTGTTGTGGGCAGTGCAAGGCCTTGTGGGCCAGTGGAATGCAGTGCTGTAAGTCCCTTGACCTGATCTGTACCTGTTGGCTCAAACTAACTACTGCAGTTTAAGAAGAAAGTGTCTTGGCTGGTTGCAATAGAGTATGTTTATAAACCCACCTACTTGGGACACTGGGGTAGGATAACAAATTCGAGGCCAACTGGGATAACTTTGTGAGACTCTGTCTCAAAATAAAAAGGCCCGTGAATGCAGGTTAATCCTTTAATCAGCCTTGGTTTGAAATCCACTCTCTGCAAATACAATAGCTACTTCTGATTTCATTCAGGTTCCTATCACATGGAGTATTGTTTTCAGTGTAAAGACCCTGGTACAGGGATGTGGACGGAGGTATACGGTGGATAAGAGTCTTTGGTTGTGTCTAGGTTCCTTGCCTTCCTTGTAGGATCCCAGTTCCATCGTTTTCATTGGTGTTTCCTTAGTTGTCCCTTGTCTGGAAGCACCAGCCAGTGGATCTGAGTTTCAGAGAAGCAGCACTGGCAGGACACTGGCTTCCAGAACCAGCTCACTCCCATGCTGGCTTAGACAGAGGTGATCTCTAGATGACCTGCAAGGTCGCTCACAACTCGGGAGAGTTTCCAAGAAGCTTATTCAAATGTTCAGAGCGCCAAGGTGCTGCAGAGAGTCAAATCAGTAAGGAAGGAGACATGATTTATTTCTGACCTTTGCTCTGTATGATCTGAGACCTTCAGTGGGATCCAACATATGCAGCACTTCAGGTGACAGAGTGTGGATGTGTTCACAGGGAGCTGAGTGTCGCTGGTGTCGGGGGCCTGAGGCAACAGGAGGGAGGGACCTGGCCCAGCCAAGGGCTGGGTTGGAATTCATTCAACTCTCACAGGCTGGAGTTCATTCTCACGTGTTTCAGGTTGGCAGTCAAGTGGCCTGATCCATATTTTATTATGTGGTGAACAGTGTTTAGTAAAAGTTGTCTGGTTTTAGGACTGGTGAGGAGATGGGCAGGAGGGGAGGCAGTGACGGATTGGATGACTGAGCAATGTAGGGAAGAACAGACAAACATGAGAGCACCACAGCCGGGCAAGTTGTGTCCCGGTGTCCATCTGAGATTGGGGCTCTGCCTCTCAGTCGGCACTTGGCGAGAAGCGAGCTCTTGCTCAGGGTGCCTCCCTGCTTTGGGGTCCCGTTAGCACTGGAGGGGAGTGAGTCCGGCCCGCTGAGAGGATCAGCCCCAAGGAAACCCAACCCGACCCTAGAAGTCAGCGGTGGTAAAGGACGGCTCTCGGCAGTGCCAGGGGTGACTCTGCTGCCCTGGTGCCTGCGCCATACCCTTGGCCAGCAGGAGCCTGGCTGGTGACACGCAGGCAGGGCAGTAAGCTGCCGCTTTGCATGGGTCTCTCTGGAGCACCCCAGGGAGCTCGGCTTCCTGTTGTGTCTGCTACATAAGGGAGAAACTCAGCCATCTTCTTCCTCACTTTAATGTTCCTCAGGGCCTTTTAGAAAAAGGATTTGTGAGTAGAATGAAAACAGATTTTTTTGTCTTCTCTCCCATATCTGAAAAGGGTGCAGAGTGAAAGAAAAGGCAGTCTGTGGACATGTCCATGACAGAGGGACAAGCTCAAATAACATGTATCCTGAGAAGAATTACCTGAAAGGATAGAAAGGCAAGAATTATTCCAAATAAGTAGGAAATTTTTTAAAAAGGAGTTAGGGTTATAGCATGGTAGTGTGGGGCCTTTACTTAGATGGATCCAACACCGAAGAGCAAGAAGAAAAGTGCCCTTTCTCTCCTCAGAAGGTGTGTGTCTGTGTCTATGCTGTGAGGTGCTTGAAATAAGTCAGATGCCAGGCATGATGACACACGCCTGTCATCCTAGCACGCGGGAGGCAGAGGCAGGAGGATTGCCATGAGTTCAAGGCCAGCTTGGGGTACATAGTGAGTTCAGGGCTACCCTGAATGACTAAACAAGACCTTGCCTCAAAAACCAAAACTAAATAGGCCAGGGATTTAGCTCAGTTCATACCACGCCTACCTTGAAAGCACAAGGGCCTGAGTTTGATCCCCAGTACAGAAATACAAGAACAAAAAATGAGTCACAGCTCCTTCCTCCCTCTAGAGGTTAAAGAAAGGGCTCACTTACTAATTTCCCTCTCATTTGCTCAAAGAGTCATTAGGTTTGCTGGGCTGCCTCCTGGGTCTAAAACAGTGCTAACATCTGAATGAACAGATGAGTATCCTGTCCTTCCATGATACTGGGACTTTCTTTTTTATCTTAGATAGGGTCTCAGTTTGTAGTTCACGTTAGCCCTGAGCTCACTATGTAGCCCAGGCAAGCCTCAAACTCACAGCATTCCCCCTGCCTCTGCCTCCCGAGTGCTGGGATTACAGGCTTGAACCACCTCACCTGCACTGTAGAATGTGGGTACTGATAGCTGGTGGGCGTGAGTCTCCATGCTCGGTATTGTTGTATTTGGTTACCAGGGATCGAACTTGGGACCTTGCACTTGCTAGGCAGACACCAGAACCTCTGAGCTAAATCCCTGGCCTGATACCAGGTCTTTGAAAGGAGAGAAGTCCACAATGACATGAATAGATGTGGCTGTTGTTTTCTCTGAGGTAGAGTGACCATGGGGAGGTAGTGGGGATAGAATGTCATGTTCTCTCATGGAAGCCATGCTGAGAGTGACTGTCCAGCTAAAATGCCACACCTCTCAGTTGGAGAGGGGGAGGCTTACTTGTGCCAGGATGAGCACAGGGGGGATTATAGTTTAGGAGGCAGAGCAATCCACCCAAGAAGTTCGGTGGGCCTTATGTAGGCCCCTGCTTTACACCTAATGTGTTTACTGTCTGCTTCTGTCTTTCCAGAAGTGCATACTGCGCCGCCTCGGTGGCCTCGCTGACGAACATCATCACTCCTGACCTGTTTGAGGGCACTGCGGAGTGGATAGCCAGGTGAGAGAAGCCACAGTTTGGCTCTGGCCTCCAGAAATCAGGGGACCAGATTTTACTTCACAAAGCCAAAGAAAACTTTTAAAAGGGCTAGATGGAGATACAAGATTACATAAAATCCAGACCTTCATTAATGTTGTATTACAGTTTGCCAAAGTCTGACTGGAATGCCATATTGGTGGAGTCTAAATCAATGTAGTTTGGAGAGTAAGTTAGCAGTAGCTGCAGGTGCCCTTGCTGGTGACCCAGGCATCCCACTTCTGCAGAAAGTCACACATGTGCAAGAAAGAGACAGAGACTTGTTCATAAGAGTGAAAAGGTGGAAACAGGGTCAGTGTTCATAAGCACGCGGTGGGTAAGTCACAGTCAAGTCCCACGAGAATATAATGTAGTTTTGAAGCAAATGAGCTAAAGCTGCATGCATCAGTATGGATAAAGAAATAGTATTTTTGGGGAAAATGTGTTAAAGAAGTCACATTTCCATCAGCACATTTGCTTAAAATTTGAAAACATGCAAAACAGTTGCATATTGTTTATAAAAGGATATAAGAACATTATAGGAAAGAGGTGAACCAAGGTTAGCATGGGGCCAGCGGCTACTTCTGGGGAGAGAGCAAAGAAGATGGATCAGGGAGGTCCATGTGCATCAGCCATACCTGTCAGAGTTCTTTTCTGTAAAAAACAAAACCTAATGTGTACATTTTAATTAAATCTAAATGAAGTGTTGGATGCATATATGTTCTCCATATTATTTACTGACTTTCCTGAATGCTTGAAATATTGAATACTTTGGAGAAGAAAAGAGGGCTGGGTGTGGTGATGCACACCTGTAATCTAGCATTTGGGACACAGAAGCCGGAGGATTACGAGTTTGAGACCAGTCTGTACTTGAGTGAGGCCCTATCTCAAACCTGCCTGTCTCTCAAAAAAGGAAGGAAGGGACTGCACATGGGAGGAGCCAGCGGGAGGGAGAGAAAGAAGAAGAGAGAGAGAGAGGAAGGAAGGCAGGGAAGCAAGAAAGCATCAAGAAGAGCAAACAATAAAGGAAGGAAGGGGAGAGGAAAGGAAAAAAGGAGAGAAGGAAAAAATGAACAGATGCACAGGGCTAGGAGTGTAGCTCAGTGGCAGTGAACTTCCCTAGTTTGCATGCAGTCCTGGATTTGATCCCTAGCACACGCACATAAAAAAAGAAAGAAAAAAAAGAGCATAGTAGGTACATATGTACTATTTTTTAAATGTTTATTTTACCAAAATAGTACTTATTAGTATGTAATACTAATAATGTAATAATAATAGTACTTATTAGTATAGTACTTATTAGTATAGTACTTATTAGTATGTAAATGTATAACTTACACTGAACCCAAACAATATACTAGGATAATATTTTTTTTCTATATAGCTTTCATTTTCCTGGAGTTATCCATGCTGTAAATATATATACCATGAAGCATTCCATTGTGTTTTGCAGAGTCTAGGAAAACTTTCCTTTAATGGAAGAGGGGTGGAAGGTAGAGTCATTGTCAAAGACCAGTGGCAGGGTAAAGTTCCAATCCACTAACAAAAATAGGGGGATTAGCCGGGTGTGGTGGCTCAGGCCTATAATCCCAGTACTCGGGAGGCAGAGACAGGAGGATTGCTGAGTTCAAGGCTTGCCTGGGCTACATAGTGAGCTGAGGGCCAGCCTGAACTACAAAGCAAGACCCTGTCACAAAAAAAAAAAAAAAAGGGGGGATTAGGGACAAGGGACCATATTTGTGTTTCCAAAGAAGCGTGGTCCTGTGATGCACTGTTGGCTGTAACAGCGGCATAAATAAGCACAACCATCATTGGCCCAGGGACAGGTTTGGGCGTTCCCAAAGGGGCAAGACTTTCTGTTTGGGCACAGAGTGCCCTGAGGGCTCCCCATGTAATACAGGGAGCCAGTGTCTCTTGTGAGGGGCCTTGCTGAGTGGTAGCCTCTTCATTTCATTGGTTGGCAGTATGGGGTCTCACATTTCTGGCTGGAACCCACAACAGTTGATCTGCATTCTGTGGAAACACACAAGCGACCCCTCATTCAATGGTTCATATATCATGAAGAGGATCTTCTAGGACAATAGTAGCTAGTTCTTTTACCTGTGGACACCCAAAAGGAGTTTCATGTATCTTAAAAATAGGATTCTGGGCCGGGTGTGGTGGCTCACGCCTGTCATCCCAGCACTCAGGAGGCAGAAGAGGAAGATTGCTGAGTTTGACGCTTGCCTGGGCTACATAGTGAGCTCAGGGCCACCTGAATTACAAAGCAAGACCCTGCCTCAAAAAAAAAAAAACAAAAAACAGGACTCTGGGGTTTGTTGGGGTCAGTCATAATAAGACCATATTTAGCAGGGCTCCTGTCAGTAAATATACCCACTTGACCAGGAAACCCAGCTAGAGATATATCAAAAAGCTCATGTGAACCTATGAGGTGAGGAATTATACCTAGGTCTAGAGGTAAAACAATATCAGAAAGCTCTCTTCCCAAAACCTGCAAGGCCCACTTTCTTAATTTGATTGTCATTTTACTCATGACAGTTATAGTGTCATAGGTCTTTTTGTTTGAGGAAATGGAGGACCAGAGCAGCCATTTGATAATGCCTTGGTCTTGCCATAGGCAAGCCAGGGGGGTTTGAGGGATAGGATAAAGGATCAGCCCTTGTATAGGTTTAGTGACATCTAATCTAGTGAGAAGAGTTATGTTGGAGTTCTGAGTTTACAAGCTGCAAGGTCGCTTGTGGTGAATCACTCATTTTCTTCATTGGAGGATGAAGACCTGTTAGCATCACAAGCAAAGGGAGAAGCCACGTGGGAGTGGTAAGATGGCGGCAACTATGATGGGCGTGCCCATTCCGGTGTGTGGTTACTTCTGCCCTCAGCATGGCAGGAGGTCCATCCACCATCTTGGGAGTCCGCCTTAGCAGTTTGAGCCTTAAGTGAGTAAATTCACCATGGGCCTTGGCACGCTGCATTTTGCACGCCACATGTACCTAACACTCAGCCTTGAACGGATCTGCTGCTTCCATCCAAGGGCAGGTGTTGGAAATAATTTTCCAGAACTCTATAGATGCTCTGGAGAGACATGCATACCACATGTCTTGAGAAGTGCTTCGAGCAGGATCACTTGTGTGTCCTTATAGCTTGAGAGATGACCCATGTTGGGCATACTCACCCAACATCCCTTCAACATTTACCAGGTATATGTGAGTCCCACATTGGGCACCAGTTGTCATCCACAGCGATCACAGGGAGCAGGGCTTGGAGGCCCCGACAGGGAGGGTGAGGTGCAGAGTCACCACACAGACTCTGGGAAGGTTTTGGAGAACACTTCTGCTTTTATCCAGAGTTACATATACAGAGAATAGAGAGAGGGTGTGGCCACAAGTGTACATAGACAGTGTGGTTAGTTCTGGTTGGTTGGACCTAATATGGTCAGCTCTTAGACAGCAAAGGAGTCATGGCCAAGGTGAAGCAGGAGTCATCCTGCCAGCTATAGAAGTCTCTATGCACAGGAGAGAGTGTACTCAATTTCCATCTTTCTTATGGGCTCTCACAGTGTGCTATGAGATGTATGTGTGGCACACTCAACCCAGCCAGGCTTGAACTTCCTCTTCACCTTGACCCGTCTTTCCTCAGATGTCTGGTGTTTAGCAGCTCCCTGTCCACTTTTTTTTGAGACAGGGTCTCACTTTACAGTTCAGGCCCTGAGCTCACTGTGGAGCCCAGGCAAGCCTTGAACTCACAGTAATTCTCCTGTCTCTACCTCCCAAACTCTGGGATTATAGGCGTGAGTCACCATGCCCAGTATTGCGGTATGTGGTAAAGGGATTCAAACTCAGGACCTCGTGCTTGCGAGGCAGATGCCAGAGCCACTGAGCTAAATCTCTGGCCTTTTTTTGTCTTTATTAAGTTTATTGGTACATTCTGATCACATTCATCATTGAGATCTTGGCCATATTTCAAGAGTCTGATACTAAAAACCCAGTGGGGGTCACATAGGCAAGGGTAGGCTAAAATCAAGCTGTTCATCAGAGAACTCTCATCTGTCGGTACCTGGGGCCCTGTTCCTCGAGCTTATCAGTTTTCCTAGGGAGAAATCTTCCAGCTCCTGCTTGGGGTACGAAGGTGGCAGCCTGCTCCACATGCGAGCAATGGGGATAGGGTGTCCAGCTTGCACAGTTGCCTCCCCCCAGTTTCCTCTTCACTCTGCACCTCTCTCCTGCTCCCTGGAGACCCTCAAGTTCAGACCCTCCCAACTGTTCTCCTGAAGCCTGTTGCCAGGGCATGAGCAGAGACCTGGGGGACTAACTGTTCTTACATCAGTTTGCAACCAGCCAGCTGGATTCAGATGCACCTGCCTTCTGCAGTTCCTCAGGCATAACCTCATTCGTACCCACCTCTCCTTACCCCAGCCCCAGCCACAGCTGGGGAGGTTTCGCTGTTCTGCTGAGTGAGTTTCGCTCAACCCCTGTTCTAGCTTTCAGGGTTTTGTTATTTCCTGTCTGTTTTCACAGCCTTTCTATTCCCTTTACTCTGTGCCTGTCACTTTTTAAATTCTCTACTTTCAGTTTACTGGGCTCTTATGTTCAGTCCAATTGTGTTTAGCAAGAAGAGATTCCCAAAGAGTTTTCCTAAATGAAAAAAAGTGCATAAAAGCCAGGTATGGTGGCTCACGTCTATAATCCCAGCACTCGGGAAGCAGAGGCAGGAGGATTGCTGAGTTCGAAGCTTACCTGGGCTACATAGTGAGCTGAGAGCTAGGCTGAACTACAAAGCGAGACCCTGTCTCAAAAAAAAAAAAAAAAAAAAGTGCATAAGAGTGTGTATTGTGTGTTCCCATCTGTGTAAAAACAAAGGAAAGGGGGCCAGAAATTCAGCTCAATGGTTCCAGTGCCTGCCTAGCAAACACAAGGCCCCTGCTTCAATCCTGGTAACCACATACAACAATACCGGGCATGGGGCTCATGCTCACCAGCAATCAGTACCACATATCACAAGTGCCGGGCATAGTGGCTCAAGCCTATAATCCCAGCACTCGGGAGGCAGAGGCAGAGGCAAAAGGATTGCTGAGTTCTAGAGTTGTCTGAACTACATAGTGAGCTCAGGGACAGCCTGAACTACAAAGCGAGACCCTGTCTCAAAAAAAAAAAAAGCAAAGGAAAGGTGGAATATAGACATGTGTTGTGTGTGTGTGTGTATGTGTGTGTGTGTGTGTGTGTGTAAAAAGACTGAGGCACAGAGATTCAACTGAGGTTACTCCACGAGTAGGAGGCCAGAGGGAAGGAGACCTTTCTCTTGTTTATCCTTTTGTGCTTTTCAAATCTAGAACTTTTAAGTGATACTGCCTTTTCAACTAAAACAACAACTAGTTAACCAAAAGAAAAATCTAGAAATTCCTGGATATGTTTCACTCATCAAACCTTTCAACCTTGCTCTCTTCCCCCACTGGAAAGAGCACTCAGGGCGTGGTGCCAGGGAGCTGAGGATCTGACCAGGACAAACTGGCTGCTTCGCTCTGATCTCCATGAGCCTGTGCTCTGCAGAAGGACTGCTGGTGCCCAAGAGGCCCTGGGGAGAGCAGCGTGGAAGCAGAGCAGAATCTCTGTCTCCTGCCTCTTTTCTCCCTCCTGCCTCCTCTCTCACAGGGAGGTCCTGCCAGCTCTCTGCAGAGGCTGCTCACCTGCACAGCTGCTCCATGCAGCAGCATGAGGCTGACACACCAGCAGGAGGGCAGTTTAGCGGACACTTAGAGGCTGTTGGGAGTAGAGTTCTGCAGTGTCCTGTGAAAGTCTCCTCAGTGGAAGACGGGCTGGGGATACGGCTTGGCGGCAGAGCTCTTGCCCGGCATATATATGGCCTTGGTTCAATACCCAGTGCTGCCAAAAATAAACAAATTTATTTTGCAGATTTGCTTTGCTTTTACAAGCATAGAAAAGAAAATCTAAATAATTTACAGCTCACCACCCAGAGAGAGATACTTTTGGTGTATATTCTTCCAGAATTCTGAAGATGAAATAGTGATTCTATAGCATCACTTCTAATAAATGGGACACCTTTCCATGTACTTCCATAGCATCATTTTAGATGTCTCGGCAGTGTGCTGTTTCACAGGTATCTCATAACCATAAATAGATAATCTGAGTCTATAAGATATTACCATTCTTTTTTTTTTTTTTTAGACAGGGTCTTGCTTTGTAGTTCAGGCTGACCCTGGGCTCACTATGTAACCTAGGCAAGCCTTGAACTCAGCAATCCTCCTGCCTCTGCCTCCTGAGTGCTGAGATTGCAGACATGAGACACCCTTGCTGGTGGGCGCGAGTCACCACGCCAGGTATTGTTGTATGTGGTTACCGGGGGTCAAACCAGGGACCTTATGCTTGCTAGGCAGGTGCCGGAACCACTGAGCTAAATCTCCAGCCCTGATATTACTATTCTTTAAAACATTGTTTAGTTTTGAACAGTTACACTCTGGGTATAGTGGAACTTGCAGCACTCCTAGCTGCCTGGGACGCTGAGATAGAAGATTGCTTGAGCCTTCAAGGTCAATATCACCCTGGGCAGCATCCCATATAAAAAAAAATGTGTGCTGAGAATGTAGCTCAGGGGCACCACGCCTTCCTGGCAAGTGCAGGGTCTTGAGTTTGATCCCCCACACTGCCAAAAACAAAACAAAATAAAACCCTCTAAATAGTTAAAAAGTATATGTGTTCACTATAGAAACTGTGACAATAGAGGTGGAGGTATGGCTCTGCTGCAGGATGCTCGTTACATTCCCAGGACCAGGGGAATGTTAGGTGGAAACAGAAAAATAAAAGGGATTGTTGCTCCTACTAAAAGACCAGAATCAACATTTTCCAACTTTAGTGTAACCTGATGGTTATGGTAAAATATGCTATTTTATAATATTTTCCTAGAGCAATAGTTTGAGATAATGTATTTCTTATTCAAATAGGCTGCTTCTAAATTTCTAGGGATCTTTGGATTTATCTTATGTGTAGGAAAAGGCGGCACCAGCAGTTGATGTCAGCACCCTTCCTTTGTGGTGGTGGTGAGGCCTCCTTGGTCCAGCAGTGCATGTTCTGCCTGGACTGCAGGGTGGTGACACTCAGTCCCTTCTCTCCACCCTCTGCAGGTGTCAGAACTGGGAAGGCGGCATTGGCGGGGTGCCCGGGATGGAGGCACATGGCGGCTACACGTTCTGTGGCCTGGCTGCCCTCGTGATCCTCAAGAAGGAGCGCTACTTGGACTTGAAGAGCTTACTGGTGGGTATCCGCAGAGCCCTGTGGCTCGGGCCCTGGCTGGAGGAGGGGAACCCAGTTCTAGCCTTGAGCTTGGGGATCCAGCACCTGGGAGCCACTGTAGATGGTACAGGGTTCTGAGCACTGCACTGAGCGGGCCCGGGTAGGCAGCTGTGCTGTGAGCCACAGCTGCCCTCAGTCTCTGCTCTCTTCTTCCCACTTTTCCCTCTGCCTTCTGTGTAGTGTGCTAGACCAACTCCAGAGTCCTCTTCGAGTCCTGTGACTTTGCAATGAGCAGAATACCTTTCTCCAGAGTCCTCTTCAAGTCCTGTGACTTTGCAATGAGCAGAATACCTTTCTCACACTTCTAAGAGTGTAGCTCTGTCCATTAGATCTCCGTCTGTTCAGTTTTCTTGGTGTCCCAGGAAAACCTCTTCAGGCAGGAAGTTGTGAGAAGAGCTGGGAAGCTATTGAAGCCAAGCTTGCACTGCCCATCTGAGGTTGGCTCCTGCACTCTGCTCGTGGGCAGAGCCCGGCAGCTGCGCCGGGGAGGAGGCCCAAAGTCTGTGTCTACACCTGGTGCCTGACCAGTATTCAGAGAGGGCAGAAGGCAGCCAGCTGCATGGAGGCCCAAGGTTGTAGGTCAGTGCTTAGAGGTGACCTGGTGCCACCTGAGGCTCCCCTCTTGCGTCTGGGGCACAGGTCCCGCTATGACCTCACAGCACAGCGTCTATCCCAGTTTGGCTGCCAGGCTCCCGCGTGGCATCTGGGAGGCATGCCCGGCGGCATCCTGCCTCATCCTCAGGAAGCCTCCAGCTCTCCTGGAAGCTTCTCCAGGCCCTGGAGGTAATGCTGGGCTAAACAGCTCTGGGCACTGGGCATAGAATGTATGGCACATTTTAGAATCTGATGCTAACAAGACAAAGCATAAAGTCCACATCCCAGGCAGGAATAGGGAGTATAATTGTGACTGACGGCCACAGTGTTGTAACAACGCTTTTAGAACCTGCCTCTGCTGCTTCTGAGCCCCATGACCATCTCTGTGCTGCCGAAGCAGCATGAGCCAAGGGACTCTGAGCAAACTGCCCATCTTGGAGATTCCCCCTTTACTTCTGGTAGGCAGGAGGAACAATCTGTACTCTCTGAAAGTCAGAGGAATGGATATTTATAAATAGCCCGACAAATAGTAGGGATCTGTGACTGTCAGGATCTCTCTATCCCATGTGTCCTCTTCCTTCCATTTGCTTGGGGGAACTAGTTCCGGGATCTGAAGAGTGCAAGGAGCTCACAGAGCCGCGGGGAGCAGAACCATGCATGGGTTCGGTGTGGGAAACTGGCTTGAAACACTGAACCCACAGGAAGTCAGAGGGCAATGCCCTCTTGGTGAGACTCAGCCTGCTTCCTTAACTGGCATTGCCCCAAGCACTGGCTCATTGTGACTGATGTGAGTGTGTTGCCATTTGAACCTGCAGTGTAGTGTTTTGGGTTGGTTTATTTTATTTTTTTTCTACTATTGTAAGAATTTGGGATTGTTGGAGTCAGGCCTGGTAGCACAAGTGTTCAACCCCAACACTTGTGAGGCTGAGGCAGAAGGATCACTAGTTAGATAGAAGTCAGCCTGGGCTACATTGCAAGACCCTATCTCAAGAAAAACAGATTTCTTCCTGTGACTCTGTGTAGTGAATGTTGCTAAGGATGAGAAATGATACAGATTCCATAGCTGTCGAGGGATGGCTGGAGCCCGCTCTAGAGTAGGTCCTGTCTGCTTCCAGTGGGATTGGAAGCAGACGGCACTTGTCCAGCGGTCAGGCCAGAAGGATGGCAGGTGCAGTCACCTCCTCTACCTCGGGCTCAGTCTGTCAGTTCTGTGCTCCTGGCTGGGGAGGGACTGGACATGATGTCTGCTCAGCCAATTGATTCTGCTCATTCCGAAGAGTCGAACCATGGCCGTCCTGATCTTAGGGCGGAGTGTGCAGGAACCATGGGGGTGAGCAAGGAAGGGTGTCACATGTGAGTATGGGGTGATGTCACGTATGACTATAGGGTGATGTCACATGTGACTATGAGGTGATGTCACATGCCAGCTCATAGCTTGAGAGTGAAGATTTTCTTTCACCTGCAGATGAGGCCTGGACCAGGCAGTTAACACACGGTGACTTGGACAAGTGCCGTCTGCCTCCAGTCCTGTTGGGACTTGCTGGGATGGTCACACATGCTTGTGATCCTAGCACTGAGGGAGGCTGAGGCAGGAAGACTGCAAATTTGAACCATCCATTGACTAGCAATTTAGTGAAAACCCATTTCAAAATAAAAGAGTAAAAAGGACTGAGGATGTAGCTCAGTGTAGTACACACTCTGGGATTGATCTCTGTTACCACACACACACATAGTCTCAAAACGAAGAAAGAAACCTGAGGTGAACATCTTTGTGTACTAGGTAAAGTAGAACAGTTTGAAATAATCAGATTGGCCAGACCACAAAATTCCATTTATCTGTTCAGAATAAACATCCCTGAGCAGAAAGGTACTGAGAGCAAGGCACCGACCTGGCCTCAGACCCTCTGAAGCTGTGTTCACTTCGAGGCCTCCGCAGAGTTTTACAGGCCACCATGGTCTCTGGTCTCTGCATCTCAGCCCCAGTATGGATCTGGGCACAAGGTGATTGTCAGGCCTGGGCAGAGAGCAGTGCTGGCTGCCTCCAAACTCACTTTAAGCAGTTGTGGGGCAGAGGGAGAAGGGAAGGCAGCCGGAGCCCTGAGGCCGAGGCCCGCAAGCCTTGTGCCAAGGAGCCTCCCTCCACTGCCACAGCCAGTCCTGTCCCCTGCCCCATGCCTCCTGCTCACAGCCACCTCTCTGTCTGTCTCTTCTCAGCACTGGGTAACAAGCCGGCAGATGCGGTTCGAAGGTGGGTTCCAGGGCCGCTGCAACAAGCTGGTTGATGGCTGCTACTCCTTCTGGCAGGCCGGGCTCCTGACGCTGCTGCACCGCGCACTGCACGCTCAAGGTGAGCCAGGCTGCGCTGGCCAGGGTGGGCGAGCGTGAGATCCTGGATCCTGGGCACAGAGGGCTGGCATGAACCTCCTGCGCAGGGCAGCCAGTGTCAGGGTCTATCCCTGTTCCTGAACCGGTAGGCTGGGGCAGGGCGGGCTCCCTCTGACAGCCTTGAGGGAGCCACGCTGCTCTGCTGTGCGGAGGGAACCGCTGCTCCAGGCCTGGGCCCACCTAACAACCACTCAGCTGGGTATGAAGCCGCAGCTTCCAACATAGCTGTTGCTGGGTCATGTCGCAGCCACAGACCCACATGGTGCACGTGGTCACAGCCATGATGGAGGACAGTTGGATGCATAAAGAGGCAGCAAACCAGAGGTCTTGGGGAAATGTGCACCAGGCCTGGCCGATAGCTGTTACCATTGGATATGTTTCATTTTAAGTGCACTGAACCATCCTAAATTCAAGTTTATTCTGCCTGTACTGCTGGACTGGAGAAATCCACACATTTTTTCATGGGAGACTCAAAACCAAAACAGATCACTGTGGGACCTCCACCCGCCCGCTGCCTCCTGAGCCCTCTTGCTCATTTATTTTTGTGGAGTTTGTGAGGGAAGAGGGGCACTATGGCCACCTTGCTGGGAGCTAATCTATCCCTGCAGAGATCCCTTGGCCCAGAGGGAAGCTTTTCTCTGGACTCGGTAATGAATTGCTCAAGTATAAAAGATGAGATTCTTTTCTTCTTCCTCCATCCCCTTTCCTTCTTGTTTATTCTCTCTGAGCCTCATACTTCAGGGTCTTCACTTCACCGGAGTTACTGGATTTTGGCCTTTTTTTTTTTGTTTTGCTTTTTGAGACAGGGTCTCGCTTTGTAGTTCAGGCTGGCCCTGAGCTCACTATGGTGCCCAGGCAAGCCGCCGCGAACTCAGCAATCCTCCTGTCTCTGCCTCCCGAGTGCTGGGATTACAGGCGTGAGCCACCACGTCTGGCATTGTGGTATGTGGCGTTGATTGTTGGTGGGCGTGTCTCCACGCCCAGCATTATATGTGGTTACCGGGGATCGAACTCAGGACCTTGAGCTTGCGAGGCAGGCGCCGGAACCACTGAGCTAACCCTCTGGCCCATTTTGGCCATTTTGAATTCAAGTAAACAGTGTCTGTCACTTTCCTCTTCCTGGCATGTGGCCACTGGGCTGAGGCCCCAGGGCGCTGCGGAATTAATTCACAGACTCTGGAGCCTGCACTGTCTGTAGCTTGACCGATATTAGGGACGGCAGGAATCCCCTGGGAGGCCAGTGCTTCCAAAAGGGGAGTGTCTTGGGCTATTGGTCTGTTCTCTGGAGCTGGCACCTGGGAAGCCTCAGTCTTCATGGTTCTGTCCTGACAGGGACAAGGGGCTGTCCAAGGCTTCCAGGGGCCTGGCTGGTGCTGTGGGTCTTAAGGTCCCATTTGGCCCCATTTTCCCACCTTTGCCCCGGGGAAAATGCTCCCTGGGAACCTTGGAGCTTATTTTTGTTGCTTGGCTCAAAGCCTGCTGGCCCTGACCTTTCCTCTTCCCTTTCCCCGTCCCCTTCCCCCTCCTCCAAAAGGCGAGTTTCTCTGACTTGGAACAGACTGGAGTCTGGGAGGGAGGGGTATGTTGTGATCAATGGGCAAGATACTGACCTTGCATTCGAAAGGAGATGAAGTGTAGAAATACATTCACTCCACATTATCATCCTAGGTAGGTTTCACAGAAGGTGTGTGATCTCATTTCTAGTAAAGATTAGGCACTTCAAAATTAATAGGAAGACTGAACATGAAATTACAGGTGATATTTATCTTTCTTTGTTTGCACTGTATTTTCTGTTTTGCTGCAGTTGGTATGTATTTCTAGTGCAAAGAAGAACAACAAAGATGATTTCACAAAAGAAGGGAAATTCTATAAACAAAACAGTAGCAAGATAGGAAAGATACTAGTCATAAATGATGAAGGGCGAGTTCATGTGAAGTGTCACACAGATCAGTAAGAAACAGATGAACACCTGGCTGAACAGGGTTTCGTGATCTCGACAGACAGGGCTTAGAGGAGGAGCTGCCATCATGACCACTTTCACGCTGCAGCTGTTCCTCTGCTGAGCAGCTGAGGCTCCCAAGCACTCATGAGGGAGTGCTTCGGCTGTATTTTCTCATTTGAATCTCAGAACCACCCCATGAAGTAGATAGTGTGATATTTCCACTTTCAGACGTGAAAGCTAAGTCTAGGAGGTGAAATGACTAGGTCATATACCTGCCTGCTGCCAACAGCGGTTAGGAAGTGGCTGATGCCAGACCAGTTGGTCTGGGAGCCCTGCCCCAAGCCGTTCCGCTTATTTATGGTGAAAGAAATGCACATAGCAAAGTGGGATGCTATTCCTATTACCTCACTGACACAGACTTGAAAACCTGCTGTGTGTCCTGTGTTGGGAGGATGGGAGCAAGTGCTATGTGTGGTTGGCAGGGGTTCTGTAGAACAGCAACTTTTGGAGGGCAGTTTGGAGACTCTCTTTGAACCCAGAAAGTGCATGTCAGGAATTCACCTGCAGAGATCTTAACAGCAGATGTGGATTGAATTAGAGTTCTAGTAGCAAACCTAGAATGCCCATCCAAAGGTTAATGGTAAGTAAATGCTGACCTCTGCAGACAGCACCAGCACACAGTAACCTCATGCACAGGGCCGGTGGGGGAAGCACTCCACACACCACATATACAGCGAGAAGCCAGGCCTAAACACTCAAGTGTACAATCAGCTTTTCCTGGAACCACGTGCAAAACTCTTCTATCACGCTAGGCCTGGTTGTTCAGGCCTGTAATCCCCAGTGCTCTTGGAGGAGAAAGCAAGAGGATCACAAATTTGAGCCCGGTCTGTACAACGTGGCTAATCAGTGAGACCCTGTCTCAGAGTGAAAAAGGGCAAGGGATATAGCTCAGTGGAAAGGCCCCGAGTGCCATTTCCAATACAAAAAAAAACAACAACAAAACCCAGAAAACCCCTCTAACAATAGGTACCTTTAAGAGATGGGTAGAAGACAGAAGAAGGGATATTACTTTGTAAATTGTGCCTTTTTGTACTTTAAAAAAATATGTGTTGTGGCTGAAGATTTAGCTTAGTGGTTTGGTGTCTGCCTGGCAAGAGCAAGGTCCCAGGTTCAATCCCCAGTACCACATACCACAATGCCAGGCGTGGTGTGTAATCCCACCACTCAGGAGGCAGAGGCAGAAGGACTGCCTCGGGTTCGAGGGTCGCCTGGGCTACATAGTGAGTTCAGGGCCAAATCAAGACTCTGTCTCAAAAAAACATACATACATACATATGTACGTACGTAAATGCAATGTAATGTACTTGTGGTTTTTACTAAACAAATAAATTTTTAAAATTTTTATTTTAAATGTTGAGAGGCCAAGCATAGTGGCACATAGCTATAATCCCAACAAACTGGGAGGTTGAGGTAGGAAAATTACAAGTTCAAGCCCAGCGTAGGCAATTCAGTTAGTTATGTTATTTTGAGACCCTGTCTTAAAATAAACATAAAACACTATAGATATGGCTTACTTGATTTCAATCCCAGTACCAAAAAAACCACAATGTTTTTGTTTTGCTTTTCTTAATCTCTTAGAATCTTAGAATCTTAGTCAATGTTTATATATTCCAAGCACTCGTAGTTCAAATATCAGCAGGATTTTTTGGGGAGTACCAGGGGTCAAACTTGGGCTCTTGTGCTTCCAAAGTAGGCACAGTATCACTTGAGCTAAATCCCCAGCAGGATTCAGCTCACTTTGTAGTTCAGGCTGGCCCTGAGCTCACTATGTAGCCCAGGCAAGCCTCAAACTCAGCAGTCCTCCTGCCTCTGCCTCCCAGGTGCTGGGATGAGGCATGAGGCACCACTCCCGGCACTGTGGTGTGTAGTACTGATTACTGCTGGTGAGGGACTTTGTGCTTGCTAGGCAGGCGCTGGAAGCACTAAGCTAAATCTCTGGCCCAATACTAAATTTTTTATGAAAATGAAAAAAACCTAATAGGTAGGTGATAGTGAATAAACCATTTGATTTAAAGACTTCCTATGAAGTCAGTCAAGAGAGTGTTTGGTGTGGCACACTCTTGTAATCCCAGCACTGTGGGAGACTGAGGCAGGAGGGTTGCCCAAGTTCAAAAGCAGCTTGGGCAATTGAGTGATTTGGGGCCTGTCTCACAATAAAAGGGCCAGAAGTCAGACACAGTGGTAGAAGGCTGAGGGACCTCAAGTTCCAGTGTTATCTGGGCAGTTTAGTGAGACTTTGTCTTTAAATAAAAATAAAAAGACCTGGGGATGTAGATCAGTAGTAGAGCACCCCCAGTCTCAATCTCTAGGACCACCAATATTTTGAGTGTGCACGCACACACATATGCTAAGGATTAGGCCCAGGGCTACCATATACATACCAAGAGCAGACACTACCACTGTATCCACAGCTGCAAATACATCTTGCAAATGCAGTGACTGGGCTGGGGATGCGGCTCAGTAGTGGATGCATGTCTGGCATGCATAAGGCCCTGGGTTTGATCCAGGCAGTGATTATATTGTTCACAATAAAGAAAAGGACTTGACATGGCTCAAAACCCATGTCTGGCTGCTCTGACTCAGTGACTGTCAGGAACTTTCTTCCAGTGATGACCTCCACCTGTCAGAAACACATCTGAACGGGAGAAGGATAATTACTAATAGCTGACAGATGCCCAGGGATGGCTCCATGTTGTTTTGTGTCTGTGGACCAACACAAAGCAGACTGGAAGATACGTATGTACTAGTCCTTTTCTTGTCCATCTGTCGAGTAGAGTTACATGGGGCTGTGCCTAAAAGGTGTAGATTAGAAAGACTTTTGATTTGTTAGATAAAAAGATGATAAACCGATAGTGGGAATCTATAATTCAAGAAACAGATATAAAGGACTGCAAAGGCTGATTTCTGACCATTGTTAGCACACTGTAATCATAGCTCCTTTCTGTGTGCTCCTGTTCAAATTCAGTATTCTTTGCTGGTCACAGTGTTCCAGTCTTGTAATCCTAGTGCTTGGGGAGGCTAAGGCAGGAGGACTGCAAGTTTGGACCCAGCCTGGGGAAATAGGCAACTTAGCAAGACCTATCTCAGAATTTTAAAAAATTTTTAAAGAAGGGCTGGTGGTATAGTCAGTGTGAAGGCTCTGGGTTCAGTCCCCAGTACTATCAAAAAACAAAAGCAAAATTAAAAAATCAAGATTCTTGAAAGCTCCTTATAGACTATGAACTCTGAACTCTTAAACTTCAGTAATATAAGAAATAATTCAATCACCTTAATCTTTTTAACAGTAAATATAGAACTTTCTTTTCAGATTTCAATTTCAACAAATGTTAATTTACCTCACAGTAATAGTTTTTGTTATAGGGAATGAAATAAGAGTGTATTCATATAGGATGTTTAATGCAGTTACCCAAAGTCTAATAAATGTGCTTTTTTTTTTCTTTGAGACAGGGTCTTGCTTTGTAGTTCAGGCTGATCCTGACCATACTATGTAGTGCAGGCTAGCCTCGAATTCAGCAATCCTCCTGCCTCTGCCTCCTGAGTGCTGGGATTACAGGCATGAGCCACCATAAACCGCTAATAAATGTGCTTTTTAAAATAACAGCTTTGTGGAGATATAATTCACGTACCATATAGCTAAATCACTAAAGTATATAATTCAGTGATTTTAAATGTGTTCAGAGAATTATACAACCATCACTACAATAAATTTAATATTTTCACCTCCCTCCCCCAAAGCCCATGCTTCATATATATAGTATGTATTTCAGCTCACATAAACAAAAGAACAAAAGGAGAAATCGGTATAGCCTATATTATAGACAAAGGATAAATATAATAAAAAGCTAGATTAATAAAAGTTGTGGCCATGGGGCCGGAGGGTTAGCTCAGTGGTTCCGGCGCCTGCCTCGCAAGCGCAAGGTCCTGAGTTCGATCCCCGGTAACCACATATAATGCTGGGTGTGGAGACACGCCCACCAACAATCAACACTGCATACCACAATGCCGGACGTGGTGGCTCACGCCTGTAATCCCAGCACTCGGGAGGCAGAGACAGGAGGATTGCTGA
>PVIC010031457.1:0-21312 GCA_004025085.1 Thryonomys swinderianus | reverse complement strand
TTAGCAATGGTACTTGGTTCTAGATTGTCATTCTCCCTCACCATAATTTCTACTTTGGCTGCTTAGGTATAATCAAAGGGAAGCGGGAATGCTATAACGACATAAATTACTGACCAAAAATAATTTTTGTATACTTATTTAACATAACCAGCAACAAACTGCACTCTTCCTTAAACACTTGTTAAAATTCTGGAAAATTTTGACAACTCTCAATTCTTTGGTATGGTAACACAACCCTTACCATGCTTGAATTATTTATGGACTAGTCCTCATTTGCCCATGGTATTTTTCTTATTGAAAATAACAAATCCCCTATTCCTCCTTTTGTCTCTCAGTTATTCTAATGATTAATGAGCATTAAGGTATACATTCAGGTAAGCCATCTGGTCTTGAGGACCCTAGGAAACCATAAAAGAGAGGATCCCTATCTTTGGGGTAGAAAGTACTTTCGGCAGACTCTTGACCAATGACTCTTCTAGTCCTAGAATGGGACACTACTAAAGGGACATTTTTGCTCGGTTCTCTCAAGTTCAGAGCACAGTGCTGACACACAAGGTATTGCTGAACTCTAATATAAGAAAGACTGGAGTGAAACAGTGTACCTGCACACTGGAGAGAAAGGGAGTCCACAATTAACAGCACAAATGAGTTTTCTCAGTGCCCTCAAATTCCAAGTTCCTCTTCAACTGTAATTTTGGACCACAGGTAAAATGTGTGCTCACTTAACTGTGTTTTCCTTGTTTCTAAAAGGTAGTAGACGGGAACATTGCTCTCAAATTTCAAAGGCCTCTCTGTGTTAAAAGAGAACACGACAGGGCACACATGGTGGCACTCACCTGTAATCCCAGCACTGGGGAGGCTGAGGCAGGATTGCTGCGTGTTTGAAGCCAGCCTGGACTACATGGTAGACTCTGTCTCAAGAATACTGGGGGGGGGGGATTTAGCTTGGTGGTTCCAGCGCCTGCCTAGCAAGAGCAAGGTCCCTGGTGATCCCCAGTAACCACATACCACAATAACGTGGTGGCTCACGCCCAATGGCAATTAGTACCACATACCACAATGCCAGGTGTGGTGGCTCTCACCTGTCATCTCTGCATTCGGGAGGCAGAGGCAGGAGGATTGCTGAGTTGGAGGCTTGCCTGGGCTACACAGTGAGCTCAGGACCAGCCTGAACTACAAAAGCTAGACCCTGAAAAAAAAAAATAAAAAAAAAACCAAAAACACCACAAAAAAAAAAAAAAAACCCAGAGGGGAGGGGCAGAAGAGAGGGAATATGACAGAATTTTTTCAGGTGCATACCTGGGTAGCTGGACTGGGAAACGAATCCATTTTTAAATTTACAGCTGAATTAACTCTGCAATGAATGTGAAACATTTTTTCAGGGTCCTTAAATTAGCATACCATTTTTTTTGAGGAGGGAGGTGTATTTGGATTGAACCAAGGCCTTTGCACTGAACTACATCCCTCGTTCATTCCTATGTATGTGTGTGTGTGTGTGTTTGTGTGTGTGTGTGTGTGAGAGAGAGAGAGAGAGAGAGAGAGAGAGAGACTCACTCAATAAATCACTCAGGGTCAAATTTAGGGTCCTCCTGTCATCCTCCCTTACAGTGAGATTACAGGTGTCGACCTCAAACCCAGAGTCACAAAACATATCCTAAAAGCCTGGTATCTTTTGGATGTCCCAAATTACACCCATTCTTGCACCAAATACTAAACTCAGCTACTTCCTTTTTGTTGTGGCAGGTCTCCTTAAATTGTCCTTGGTGGTTGTTCGGCCCACTTTATAATGGTCTGGTTCGGTTCAGGTCACCAGCTCAACTACCTACAAGTATCCCACAATGTCCGGCACTGCACATACTAAAACTCGGTTCGCAACCGGAAAAGCCTCTGTCCGTGAGTAACGCTCTTCCTTCACACAAGTCCGTGCGGTTCTCTTCGTCTTCACCCACTCTCCAGTTACTGTGCATATGGTTTTTCTGGTTGCTTGCACACCATGACCTACCGTCAACTTAGCCTTTTAATATTATAGCCTGGCTTTCCATTCTTCTCTCTACAGAGGGGTAAACCCTTGCCTTTCCTCCATCTCATGGATTACCTTAGTTGGCACTGGAAACGGGAAGCCTCGGGCCAAAGGTTCTGGAGAGGCTTTCTGCTCCAGAGGCCAGCACACGCCCTGGGCGAGTAAACAGGAAACCATTGATCTCTCGCAGGAAATGACCTGTATGCGGGTTACAAAGGTGCTGCAGATTTCCCCTAAGTTTCCTTCAATTCCTTCTACATTCATTTCCGGGTTCGATCTATTTCGACCTTCCCTACAATAACACAACCCGGCTGGCACTCCTCGGCCCCACCCTAGACTTCATCCTGAATGTGGCCAATAGGCTTTTCCCTTTAGTGACCATTTTTCGGCCTGGCTTTACGTCACTGCCAATTTTAGCCAATCATCAGCTGGGTAGGAGGTACCAAAATAATCTTCACTTCCTCCCAAATGGACACCTTCGTCATGATAGATTACCGAGGTAGCCAATCAATAAGCAAAATTGAGCCCAGCCCACCCTAAGCACAGCCAATTAAAATGAAGGTGGGGGAATTGGGGCGGAGAATGGAAAACGCCCCTCTTTTGGACAGGATTTGAAGAGATGCGTCCGGAACCAGTGAAGTTGCAACTTTCTCTTTGCAGTTGTTAGACTTAGGCCGAATATCTCCCCAGCCCAGCTCTGCTCCACCTTGACCCCGCCCCAAGATCGGGTCCAGGGCTCACATTCCACCCCGCCAACGCTTCAGGGGACCTCATCCCCATCCTTGAAGCCCTCCAGGGAAAGAACCCGAACGCGAGGCCAGTGGTTCGCACGCCGCTGTTCCGGCCGCCAGAGCGGGGGAGTCACGATCCTCAGCGCCCGCGCCAATCTTTCCATTCAGCGCGTCTCTCCTCCCTTCTCCACGTTCCCCGGACCGGTGCTGACACGGGGGTGGGAGGAGCACAGCCTATTCGGTGCGGGGAGGGGCTGAGGCTTCTTAAGGTGGAACAGCTGCAGGCGAGGCCTCCTGTTCCCAGCAGTGTCGGCCTGGTTTCTGTTTCCGGTCCCTGAGCCTTGGCTCCAGTCTTGTTTTTTAGGGAATTAATCACATCGGGCAGAAGATATAAAATTAACGTAGAAAAACGTAGAAAACTTAATAAACAGCCGGTGCTCTGGTGTGCAACACGCCTGCAATCCCAGGATTTGGAGTCTGAGGCTGGTGGGTGATGGCATGTTCAAAGACAGCCTGGACTACATGAGATCCTGTCTCAACAAAACAAAAACCAGACAGTTGTACAAAGGAAATAAAAATTATTCAGAGGACTTGCATTTTAGTAATATTGGGGATTGAACCTAGGGCCTTTGCATTGAGCTGCATCCTCTGCACCTTTGTCACTTTTTTTTTTTTTTTTTTTGCTGTACCAGGAGTTGAACTTAGACCCTTGTGCTTCCAAGGTAGGCATGGTACCACTTGAGTTAAATCCTGGCCTTCCTCTGTGTTTTTAAGTTTTATTTATTTTTATTTTGAGACAAAGTCTCTCTAAATCACTAAATTGCCCTAGCCGGGCTCTAACTTCAGATCCTCCTGCCTCAGCCTTCCAGAGTGCTGGGCTCACAGTCTAGCCACCCTTGTCCCCAGACCTGGCAGGTCTTTTCTCCTTATGATTGCATTACTTCTGTGATGGTCTTTGCTTTGCTCTTACAAGTTCCTTTTCAGAGTGGCAGAATGCTGATGGGCAAATGTGAACCCGGATTTGGTCTGCAAAGTACCCTAAATGAACTGTGTGGAATGTTGGCTTGGTCCCAGGGCAGAAACCCTGTGTTTAGTTGCTAGTTATTACGGGTTCCAGGAAGCGGCAAGAGGGGAGCTAGTGTTCTCTGCTCTGCTCAGGCTCCTCCCTTGCGCGGAGGGCGTGATGACCCTTGCTCTGGAGCTTTAATGTCAGCACTAAGAAGACACAGAGTTAATGACAACACACTCTAATTTGAAAGGCACAACCATCAGGAACTTCATGCACACACAGCACACAGTCATAACATGTGCGTAGTCCTGGGCTGGGATTTAGCTTGAGTGGTACCGCACCTACCTGGGAAGCACAAGGGCCAGAGTTTGATCCCTAGCACCACCAAAAAAAACAAACAAAAAAAGTGCATAGTTTTTACTGTGTTCCAGCATTTTAAACCATATGTTAAAATAATTGTCTCTTGTAAAATTTCATACAAAGTAAAGAGAACACTATTTTTTTTTTTTTTGCTTTTTGAGACAGGGTCTCGCTTTGTAGTTCAGGCTGGCCCTGAGCTCACTATGGTGCCCAGGCAAGCCGCCACGAACTCAGCAATCCTCCTGTCTCTGCCTCCCGAGTGCTGGGATTACAGGCATGAGCCACCACGTCCGGCATTGTGGTATGCAGTGTTGATTGCTGGTGGGCATGTCTCCATGCTCAGCATTATATGTGGTAACGGGGATTGAACTCAGGACCTTGCGCTTGCAAGGCAGGCGCCGGAACCACTGAGCTAACCCTCCGGCCCAAGAGAGCACTATTTTTAAAAAATTTTTTTGAGACAGGCTCTCGCTTTGTAGTTCAGGCTGGCCCTGAGCTCACTATGTAGCCCAGGCAAGCCTTGAACTCATGGCGGCAGTCCTCCTGCCTCTGCCTCCCAAGTGCTGGGATTACAGGGGTGAACCATCACACCCAGTATTGTGGTAGGTGGTTACTGGAGATCCTACTCAGGATTTTGCACTTGAGAGGCAGCCGCTGGAACTACTGGAGCTAAATCCCCACCCCCACATCCCAGAAAGAATTCTTTTATCTCACCATATGAATACTGAAATTTTACGTATTGCCTCAATATATATATTTTTTTCAGACAGGGTCTCGCTTTGTAGTTCAGGCTGGCTCTGAGCTCACTATGTAGCCCAGGCAAGCCTGGAACTCAGCAATCCGCCTGTCTCTGCCTCCCAAGTGCTGGGATTACAGGCGTGAGCCACCATGCCCGGCACTGTGGTATGTGGTATTGATGGCTGGTAGGCGTGAGTCTCCATGCCCAGCATTGTATGTGGTTTCCGGGGATCGAACTCAGGACCTTGCGCTTGCGAGGCAGGCGCCGGAACCTCTGAGCTAATCCTCCAGCCCTGCCTCAATATTTTTTTGCAGTTGCCCATAATATTATTTCCGGATCTTAATCAGGATCTCCCAAAAGGTTCACATTTGTATCTGTTGGACTGTCTCTTGGTTCACATATATTGTGATTAGCTGGCATGTCTGTTTCAATTCTTTTCATATCTAGGTTCCTCATCTCTTATGTACTTAGTTAGCTAAGAGCATTGTGTGTATGAAATCATACAATCCCCACAACACTGTGAATTGGGGCCTATCATTACTCCCACCGGACTGAGGAGTTTAAATTACAAATCAGCGACCTAAAACAAACAAAAACAACAACAAAAAACAAACCAGAGACTTACCAGAGTCCTCATAATGATTAAGAATCAAAATTGGGCTGGGCATGGTGGCTCACACCTGTAATCCCAGCACTCAGGAGACAGATGCAGGAGGATTGCTGAGTTTGAGGCTTGCTTGGGCTACATAGTGAGCTCAGGGCCAGCCTGAACTACAAAGGAAGACCTCATGTCAAAAAAAAAAAAAAATTGGAATCAAAGCTGGTCTGGGGATTTAGCTCAGGGGTTCCAGTGTCTGCCTGGCAAGCACAAGGTCCTGAGTTTGATTCCTGGTACCACATATCTGAATGGGCAGCGTGGTGGCTCATGCCTGTAATCCCAGCACTTGGGGGCAGAGGCAGAAGGACTGTCATGAATTCAAGGCTAGCCTGGGCTGTATATCGAGTTCAGGGCCATCCTGAACGACAAAGCAAGACCGTATCTCAAAAGCAAACAAAAAGTAAAGTAAATTAAAAAGCTTTAAGCTCCTACATTTTGTGTATAACAATGTGTGTGTATATATATATTTACACAAAAATAATATATTGTTTACACACACACATATAAAAACGGTTTGGACCAGCTTTTAAAGCATGATTTTCTTTCTTTCCTTTTTTTTTGAGACAGGGTTTCGCTTTGCAGTTCAGGCTGGCCCTGAGCTCACTATGTAGCCCAGGCAAGCCTTGAACTCAACAATCTTCCTGCCTCTGCCTCCTGAGTGCTGGGATTACAGGTGTGAGCCACCACGTCCAGCTCCTTTTTTTTTTTTTTTTTCAGACAGGGAGACAGGGTCTTGCTATGAACAAGCTTGGGATGGAGATTTAGCTCAGTGGTAAAGGTGCCTGTCTAGCAAGTACAAGGTCCTGGTTTGATCCCTGGTTAACCACATTCAAGGTTTGCCTGGGCTAGAGTGAGCTCAGGGCCAGCGTGAACTACGAAGTAAGACCCTGTCTCAAAAAAAAAAATTAATTAAAAAGGCATGATTTTCTTACTCCTCTACATTCAGATTTATCAGAAATAGTTTGTTGAAATTATACTACTGAGTATGGATTTAAATCTTGGTTTAAAAATACCACTGATGAGCAGGGCAAGGTAGTGCGCCCCTGAGATCCAGCACTTGGGGAGGCTGAGGCAGGAGGACCACTACAAGTTGAGGCCCGCCTGGACTACATAGTGAGTTCAAGGCCGGCCTGGACATTAGCCAAACCTGTCTGAAAAACAAAAGAAAACTACCTATGTGAGCTGTGTGTGAATTTGGTCCAAATCCTTAAGTGCTAGTTTCCACCTGTACGAGGTTCAGGAACATTTCTTTGAGAATCGAACGCGGGAACACTTGTGCGCACTGCTCAGCCTTCAGTCGGGTCTTATTAACATCGCTGCATCCTGTGTGCACAGAACTAAGTCAGAGCAGCCTGTAGGATCCAGGAGATGCTCACATTTGAAGGCGAATCATAACCATCAAACGCTAATCCTGAGACTGGAGCTTCTGGGGCAATTAAAATATTAAATGAAAGATCTGTTTTGCCTTCAAGTTATTTTAAGTGAGAGAAAATAAGTAGTTTGAGAAGACCTGAGTTAGCAGAGGATGAAATACTGAAGTGTCTGCCGGGGTATCCTGACCCGCGGGCAAGAGGGGGCTCTGTCTCAGGATCCCGCGGGGCTGCGCCTTGAGGACACTTCGCTCTGGTGCTCAGGACAAGGGTCTTCCGAGTGGACGGGACAATGGGCACGTTTTGTTTTCTTTATAGACTGCACTGTTATAAAAGTCACCTTTTTCCTACTTACCGCATGCGACGGTTGCCAGGCCTATGGGAAGGCAGCCGGGCATCCAAGTCCCCTCTGCACTGGCCAAGGGCCTTGCACGAGTGTGCGGGAGAGGACCGACCTCCCGGGGCGCAGGTCCTGAACTCCAGGATCCACTGGGGACCATGGTAGCCTCGTCCAAATACCTAGGACTCTTTAAGAACTTTCCGGGAGAGGAGAAAGCCATTCATGCCATCTCTGAGAAAGCAGAGGGTGCCCATCCCCAGAGGGAACGCGGCAGATCCGAGCTGCGGACTGCAGGGCCTACAGCTTCGGGCCGACCGCTCCCCAAACCCTGGGCCCCTTTCTTCCCGGCCGCGCTCTTCTCGTCCGCGCTCCTCACGGTCCGGCTCCTCCCGATCGCGGAGCCTCCTTAACCCGTGCGGGGAGGCGGTGGCGGCGGCGGGGCGGGGCGCAGCGCGGAACCGGGGAGGAGCCGGGGCCTGCAGCTCTGCCGAGCCCAGCCGGACCAGCCAAGCTTCGACCCGCGCGTCCGTCTCTGGCTCCCGCAGCCGGGCCCGCTGGAGGCGAGCGGTGGCAGCTCCTAGAGCTCGGGCGCCGAGGGCGGCGGCGCAGGGACGGGCCTCGAGGGGGCGCTGCAGCGCGGAAGCCAGCCGGAGTCGGCGCCGAGGCCTCCGGACCCTGCTGCCCGGGCCGGCGCGGAGCGCAGGGAGCCGAGGACCCCGCCCCGGGCGCCCAGCGGAGGCGGGATCGGGGCCGGCGCAGCCTCGGCCCAAGCGCAAGGGACGCGCCCGTCCTGCCTGAAGGCGGCGGGACTCCATCGCGGCTGGAGAGGGCAGCCCAGAAGTAGAGAGAGGCGCTCCTTCTTCGAGGAAGCCGCCGCCCTCCAGACGCGCGCTGCGGACTCTTGGGGACTCCGGAGGCGGAGAGGAGGGGTCCTGGCCGCCGGGCGGGCGCCCCGGGCTCAGCGCTCCTGGAGCCCGACGTCCTGACGCGCGGGAGCCGAGGGCGCGCGAGGGAGCGGGGCTGCAGCGCTCCCGCGCCGGGCCAAACCGCCCCTGCCACTTCCCTGGGCCCGGACCGTGGCCCGGGCCGAGCCCCTCCGCCCGGGGCTCCTGCAGCCCGAAAGCGCCCTCCACCCACGGGAGACCCGGCGGGGGGGGAGGGGGACTCCCCTGCCGGGGAGAGGCTCCTCCCCTCCTCCCCAGGGCCGCGGGCGCGCTGTGGGGGCCGTGCCAGCTCCCCCAGGTGGGACCTCCTTCTCCTCCGCCGCCACCTCCCTCGGCGCCCCGGCCTCGGGGCACCCAGCTCCCCTCTCCCGCTCGGGAGGCTCCGCCAAGTACCGGAAGCGCCACTGAGCATGAGACGGGTCACCTGCCTCTGAGGAGGGGACTCCGTCCAGCCCCGGACTCCAGGACCGGGCAGCTTCTTCCCTGTGCCAGGGGAAACTTGGCGACAGGTCAGTGCTTCCTCTCTTCCTCTGGCGTCTTCAGACCCTGGTGGGCCTCAGGCTGACACGGAGGTTCCTGGGGTTCCTCGGTGGGGAAGATATTGAGTGGAAACAGAGTTCTGGGAAATGTGTCCTGAAGCGGTGTTTGGACTCGAACCCGCCATCTGCTATAGAGACTAAGAAGTGGATTTGGGGGCTTGGTGGGCGCGCTTCCCATGAGGCCCTTGGGGAAGGGGGTGTTGCTGTGTGGAGGACAGACGACAGAACTCCAGGCATCCTGTGTAGTAAGGACAGCAGCAACGCCGGCGCCTACAATTCCCTCCGTCCGTGGTCTTTTCACGGTGGCATCTGTGTCCTAGGGCATGCTAGAGTACCCAGGTGATGTCCGCCAGCGGTGGCCTCAGTAGCCCTGCCGTAGACTCAGAGAGAGAGAGAGAGAGAGAGGGAGAGAGAGAGAGAGACAGAGACAGAGACAGAGAGACACAGAGAGAGACACAGAGAGAGAGGGGTCATTTCTCCCGCCCCCACACTCCCACGTGTCCTCAGGCTGGACAGTGAAATGTCCACCCCTGGCTTGAAGTTCTTCCTAGTCTGGGTCTGCTCAGTCCCCTCCATTCCCGCCGGTTCCTTAGGAACAACCAGATTCCGGAGGGAAGACAGGAGCATTGCTGCATGCTTCCTTCCATCCAGAGAGGCTGACCACAGGGAGATCTGACCCCTGAGGGGTTTACTAGTGTTTCCTTCCAGAGAAGCACCTACTCATCTCATTGGCTCCCTTCCTGATTCTTGTTCAGTTCTGAGCCCCTGGAAACTAGGTTTCCCTTTTTAAGACAGGGAATCAGCCAAGTTCAGTCTTCAGAAAAGGCAAGAAAAAGTGCCAGAGGTTTCCTGGCGGAGCTGGGCTATCTGCCCTTTGGCTTGAGGTCACCAGCTGGGTACCAGGAGGGAGGCACTTTGCTTTGTGCTGCCTGGCACATCCCACCTCGAGCCCACAGGACAGCTGCATGTTTCCTCTCCGGGTGTATGGGCTGTGCGGTCCTGTCTGTGCCCGTGGTCCTGGCAGACAACTGCAGGTGGTATATGGGGCAGGGTCTACTCACAGATGTGTGCGCTGTGCTGTAGAACAGGTGGGTTTGCTTCTGGATTAGGGCGATGCGTTGAAGGGTGTGTGTGCGGAGACAGGCTCATTGGTGCTCAGCCTGCACACTGGTCGGCTCAACAAGGACCTGGAAAAGGAGGTCCTGAAAGTACTTCCTGGCAGGCTCAAGTTGGGACTGCTGCTTTAGGACCAGTAAGCTGCTTCCTCAGTGATACCGCTCATCTCAGATGGGTATCCTAAGTCTGGACTCCTAAGTCTAGAACTGCACCCCCCTGGCCCTGTTCCGGGTGTCCCTAGATCTCCTGGCCGCCTAGGAACCCGCCAGGTGCAGGTAGTGATGGAGCCCGGTGGACTGTGATTCTCACACCTCCGGGGATGACTATGCCTAGGGCATTAAGAGATAAGAGAGGACACCATCCCTTTCCCTCATCCTTGGGGTTTTCCAGGTCTTAGCATTAGTTACTCCTGCGTAATAGAATCTCCAGAGGAAAACCCTGAGGTCTGACATCCTGAAAACCTTGGCAAACTCATGCAGTTTTTTGCAACACAAACCATGACAGGCTTGATGCTTCTGGCCTAACCTCTAAGGCTTGTCGGTTTTCTGAGTTTTAATATTGTTATTCTTTTTCTTCACTCAAAATTAATAGCTACCCTTAGGCAGCACTTACCAAGTGCTTTTCATATCTTAAGATAATCCTTACAAACCTTGTAGGTAGTTATGATGTGCATGTCGTAGACAAAGATGCAGAGGGTGGTGGCATTCTTGAACTGGAGGGTGCAGTGCTGCCCCCCAGCTTTGGCATCAGGTGTAGGCTGGACGGTAAGGCTAAGACTCCCTGACTCTGGCACTGCTCGGAGAGTCCTGGCTGAGCCATTCAGGTAGGGTGGGAGGAGAGTGGTGGTGACTGGAGTCCCGACGCCTCCTCCAGGGCTGGCCTTTCCTTCCTGCAGCATCTCTCTGTTTTCCTCTGCCTTCCCTGGCACTGCCGCCTGCGTAGAAGGCCTGTGCTGGGAGGGGCCTGCCCGCTGGCTGCCTCTCGGGGTGCTGTGGGTATTTCCTTTCGGGCTTCCAGCGTGCAAGAAGGAATGTGGCCTGACTCAGGCTCTGCACCAGCCCCGTGGCACGAGGCCCACCTGGGAGAGAGGTCAGGGGACTAGGTTGATTGGCCTGAGAAGCTGCGCTACCTCTTGTTTGCCTTCCTAATAATAGCCTGAAGATTAGCCTCGTGCCATTATTTTGGGCAGCATGGAATGCATGGCAGCCGTGGGCTCATTAAGCTCCGTTCTCTTTCCTCCTGGGATGAAGCTTTGGCAGGGCTGTGACTTCATTTCTTTTATTGAAAGGGGAAACTGAGGCATGAAGATATCTTCAGGGAGCAGGGATTGCTAGGGACAGGTGGTGAGTCAGCACAGTTGGGAACGGAACCCTCGTCTCCGTGTTCTCTACCCCTTGTGAATGGGGAAGTGCCCGGCCGAGGAAGGGCCAGGCTGGAAGGGCTGTGCTGGAAGCCGGACCGGCTCTTGGGCCTCTGGAGCCTGATGAGATGAGATCCATCGGGAGAGCTGAGTTGTGTCTCCGGAGCACTGACCAAGAGGGTGCTGGAGAAAGGTTATATTTAACTTTGGCATCCTGGCCTGGTGCCGGGGTGAGGTAGGGAAGGGCACAGAGTGAGCAGCAAAAGATGGAGGGTAATTCTGAGGCTTGATAGTGGTTGGCATGTTCACGTCATGGCCAGGTCCAGTGTTGAGAACATTGCAGGAGAAAGATCAGCTGAAGGTCTGCTCTGATGATGGCCCTGCCCAGCCACCTTTAGCAGGGGGCAATAGGGACTAAGGAGCTGAGTTTGAGGATGCCCGGCTGTAGTGCCAGCTGCACACGAGGCTGAGGCAAGACAATCTCTTGCATTGAAGGCCAGCCTGAGCAACATTGCAAGGTCCTGTCTCTAAAGAAAAAGAAAGAAAGAAACAGAAGGCAGGCCTCAGCTTCCGGGAGGACTCTACAGAAAGCCAGCCGGAGGGCGTGTTACTCTCAGCTGGGGAAACCTGGCCATAGGACTACACTGCTGGGGTCCGAGGTGTGTGGCTGTGGGGAATGATTAGGTGTCCCACTCAGCTTCCAAGTTTTCATGGTTTGGGCATAGTGGAGGTAGTGGATAAAAAGGAGGGTGGTGGGGAGGCGAGCTGAGGTGAATGGGGCAACCTTTCATGGTGCTATTTATAAGCCGGCCGTTTCCTCCAGACCCACAGCTCTGAGACCGCAGCTGTGTGCTGTGCCCGGCCCAGGCACTGAGGTGTTCCCTCCAGACGTGTGGCCTGGGTGTGCTGTTGGCTAGAGTTTGCTGGGTGTGTGCATGCGTCCGTGTGTGTGTTTGTGTGCCTGTGCACACATGGTGGGTGTGCATGGGTGCGACCTGAGGCCTGGACAGGGTAGTGGGGCCCCTCCCCCAGCACGGCAGCCTGGAGCACAAGTGTTCTGGTGGGGAGAGAGGAGAGAGGAGACTTCCGGGGCTGAGCCTCCACCCGCAGTGTGTGCCTGATGTCTGTGTCCACGCACTTATCTGCTGTGAAATTAGGTGCTTCTGTCCAGGATTCTGAGCGCCCAGCAGTCTGGCCTGGCCCGGCAGCGCCATGCCCTCCCCAGTGGGCCTGAGGAAGAAATGCCGGCTGGAATCCGGCAGCTGTGCAGGCACAAACCTGTCAGGCAGCAAGTGCTCCGGGGGTTGCTGGCATCAGATCTAAGTGAGTGCCAAGTGGCCCCCACTGGCTCCGCCAACCTTCCCCCGACCCAGCCATCAGCTGTCACCCCATTCTTCAGGCTCCCCATTACGGTGTCGGCCTGGCTGCACCTTGCCGGCAGCCAGAGTGTTGGGCGGTGTGGTTGGCAGCAGCGTGGTTGGCGGCCGGGCACGCAGACCTCAGGCGTGGGCAGCCTGGCAGCAAGGAGTTTGCATGGAGGTGCAGTGAGCCGTGCCTGGCTGGGAGGAGGCAGGAGGAGGAGGGCGGGAAGGGGAGCCAGTTTGAGCCCTGAGTGGCTATTTTTAGCCGGCTATCTGATTGTCACAGCTGGGTGTCTCCCGCCTGCCCGGTGGGAGGACCCGCCTGTGACTCCTTCCTGGTGTGGCGTCTGTGGGTGGGACCTTTAAAGGTGTGAGGGCAGCTGCGCACTCGCACTGGCTCAGTTTCTGCTCTCCCGTAATGTGTGTGTTGCTTGTTGTGAGCTGGGTGTGTCGTTTAGATCAGCCTTTGCTGGGTGGCGTGTGTAGTTCCTGCCCGATGGGTCTGTGGTCTCCTGAGCATGGGTGACAGTGTTGTAGGCCGAGGGTCCCTGATGTACCCAATGTGAAGCATTGCCCCAAGTGCCACCTGGGCTTCCTCAGTGTGGGTGTGTGTTTGTTCACGTGCGTGTTTCGTGCACGTGTGCTCCCTACCTGTGCTATGGAGATAGAACAAATGTCATGTAGCTGGAGAATGTACTGCAGCTAGACTTACCTGTTCTCTAAGTGGAGCCTTTTCCTTTACACTTATTCCTGCAGTTTTAAAATACAGTGTTTTAGGGCTGTCCTGAGCAGGGCGATTGAGGGGTGCATCTTGATCTCAGTACTGCATGCGGCAAGGGACCTTGCAGTGTGCCCTGCACTGGGACACAGCATAAGAAGTGGCCATGCTTGGCCTGGCCCAAGGCCGCTGGGGGGTTCTTGCAACACTGGTCGAGAGCCAACCCCAGGGAGGATTTTTCTGGGAATTATACTTGGAAGAAACTGCTTCCTTTAAACATTAGGAAGTGGGCATTTCTCTGTTTTTTTTTTTTTTTTTTTTCTTTCAGTACTGTGGATTGAACCAGGGCCTTTGCACTGAGCTACAACTCTACCTCTTTATTTTTTGACAGTCTTTAGGCTTAGTTGCCTGGGCTGGGCTCGAATTTGTGATTGCGATCCTCCTGCCTCAGCCTTCCAGAGTGCTGGGATTACAGGTGTCACCACCATATCTGGCAGGAAGGGATTTCTTGTCCCCAGTAACAAGGAGGAATGCTTATCTACTTTCTGCCCCGCTTGGTTGTCTTTTCTGCAGAGCCCAGAAATAGCATGGCTTCCGACCTTGAGAGTAGCCTTACTTCCATAGACTGGCTACCCCAGCTCACCCTGCGGGCCACCATCGAGAAGCTGGGGAGTGCCGCGCAGGCAGGGCCTCCAGGGGGCAACCGCAAGTGTTCCCCAGGCTCACCCACAGATCCTAATGCCACTCTCAGCAAAGACGAAGCCTCTGTCCACCAGGATGGCAAACCGCGATACAGCTATGCCACCCTCATCACCTATGCCATCAACTCATCTCCAGCCAAGAAGATGACCTTGAGTGAGATCTACCGCTGGATCTGCGACAACTTCCCTTACTACAAGAACGCAGGCATTGGCTGGAAGGTGGGGCTGCCTCTGACAGCTCTGCTGTCTACTTCTGTCTCTTCCTACAGCCTGGTCCAGGCTGCTCTGCCTTGTCTCAGGGTTGTGTAAACTTAGTATTTTGTGTCTTTTCAGCCGTTTTTTTTTTTTTTTTTGACACAGGGTCTCACTTTGTAGTTCAGGCTGGCCCTGAGCTCACTGTGTAGCCCAGCAAGCCTCGAACTCAGCAATCCTCCTGCCTCAGACTCCCGAGTGCTGGGATGACAGGCGTGAGCCATCACGCCTGGCACTGTGGTCTGTGTTACTGATTGCTGGTGGATGTGAGTCACCACACCTGGCATTGTTGTATGTGGTTACCGGAGATGGAACCAGGTACCCTGGGCTTGCTGGGAAGGTGCCAGAAGCACTGAGCTAAATCTCTGACCCTTATCCTACTTTTTAAAGTTGAGAAGTTTTCTTTTTTGAACTTTTTGGCAGTACTAGGGATCGAATTTGAGACATTGCACTTGTCAGGCAGGTGCAGAACCGCTGAGCCATATCCCCAGCCTGAGCAGTTTTCATAAGGTCTGTAGAGGATGCTGAACCATTAAGTACAGTTTTGGGGACAGCAGGACACCGTTGATCATCATTGCTTATCTTCTGAATCCTTGAAGAAAGGACTCATTCCTGTCACAAGTATTTATGGCCATCTCACCACGTTCTGGTCATGGCACTGGCGTGATCTACTTCCTCCCTCTCAGAGGCAGGAAGCCCATCAAATTTAGCATTGTTGCACACATTCAGCATCTCTTGAAAAACTGTACTATACTAAGAAAAAATACATAATTAGGTCTGCCAGGCAGGCAAGGAGTGGTGAAGCTGTTTGGCCAGAGATGAAGGGAGAAGGGCTTCTCTTCTGAGCAGGGCAGGAAGGCTGATGGTCTCGGTCTTTCAGAGCAGCAGCCCATTTGCCAGCTGTTAAGTGGCGGTGGTGCTTGGGGGCCAAAGTACTGAGCAGCTGGTGGCGTGAAGCATTTCTATACCTGGTGTCAGGTAGACGTGAGGGGTGGAAAGCTGTATAGTCAGCTCTGAAGAAATTCTGATAATCACATTTATAGCTGTCACCTCTTAAAAATTTAACTGCTGGGCCGGAGGGTTAGCTGAGTGGTTCCGGCGCCTGTCTCGCAAGCGCAAGGTCCTGAGTTCGATCCCTGGTAACCACATATAATGCTGGGCGTGGAGACACGCCCACCAACAATCAACACTGCATACCACAATGCCGGATGTGGTGGCTCACGCCTGTCATCCCAGCACTGTCATCCCAGCACTCGGGAGGCAGAGACAGGAGGATTGCTGAGTTCGCGGCGGCTTGCCTGGGCACAATAGTGAGCTCAGGGCCAGCCTGAACTACAAAGCGAGACCCTGTCTCAAAAGCAAAAAAAAAAAAAAAAATTTAACTGCTGCAGTTTTTTCATTGCCCTGAGTTTTCTTTCTTTTTTTTTTTTACTGGGGACTGAAACCGAAGGCCTTTGTACTGAGTTACATCGCCAGACTTTTTAAATTTTGAGTCAGGGTCTCACCAAGTGGCTTCGTTGCCCAGGCTGGGCTCAATGCTTTTGCCTCAGCCAACCAGAGAGCGAGCTGATGTTATAGGAATGCACCACCATCCCCTTGATTTCTGATACATAATTCTTGCCATTTATATAGTAAGAGATGCCACATTTACCTGCCACTCGGACTTTGTTGTGTAATATGTTGGAGTAACTGGAAATGTTTGCACAGTGCTCATATCTGACTTGCTTCTCTGTTTCCCCCAGAATTCCATTCGGCACAACCTTTCTCTCAACAAGTGTTTCCGGAAGGTGCCCAGACCTCGGGATGATCCTGGGAAGGTGAGCCCCGGCTGTAAGAACCCGAGGAGCAGGGAGGTCAGCGAAGTAGTTGAGGGCCAGAGCCCATGGCTACTTCAATTCTTCTGAAGAGGAAATCATGTTAATTAGAGAAGCATCTTTATTTTTATTCAGAGGAAGGGTTTGGTTGTCAAGCTTGTGGGTCCCACTCATTGACTAAGGAAGATTATAAAATCTTTATTTTTTTAATAGAAATTTTTATGCTAAATTTGACTTTGAGGCCCTCTTTCTTTTGCGGCACTTTTTTTTTTTTATGTAAAAGGTTGACTTCATAAACTTTATAGGAACTTTTTTCCAGAAAACTCCCTGCTTTTTACCTCCGGGATGGAGCAGCACCCTTCTCAGTTGGCGGATCTAGAGTTCAGGAACTTTGTCTCAGCTCACAGGGAAGGGAAGGACTGGCCCTGGGCTTTCTGAATGTACCACTGTTCTAAGTCTTTGGAATAACCAAGGCTGTCTCTGTGTATAGCAGTATATTCTACTGCTGTTTTTTAACGTGACTGTAGTATCATGTGAAAACTTTGTTATACATCTGTGTTTCCAAGAAGAGAGCTCCTAGGTGATGGTTTTGTTCTCAGTGGGAGTGGGTTCTCCTTGCAGGGCTCTTACTGGACCATTGACACCTGCCCTGACATTTCCCGGAAGAGGAGACACCCTCCGGATGACGACGTGAGTCTTCCTACCTGTCCTGGCCAGATCCTGCGTCCTTTCTGGGGCGGAGGTGGGCGCCAGCTGAGGGGAGCCACAGGTCCTGGCAGGATGCTTCCCGCTTGCTCATGGATTTCTCTTCCTTTATGCCTTTCACGCAGCTCTCCCAGGACTCCCCGGAACAGGAGGCCAGCAAGAGCCCCCGGGGAGGAGTTCCAGGGGGTGGAGAAGCCTCACTGCCTCCCGAGGGGACCCCTCCAGTGCCACTTCAGAGCCCCGCATCCATGGCCAGCTACGGCCAGGTGGGCAGCAGGCAGGGCACAGAGAAGGTGCTGGGCTCACTGCATGGGGGGGACCCTGTGGTGTGTGAGGCAGATCTACTGGGAAAGAGGAAAAGGAGAAGGGACCCGGAGAAGAACAGGGAGAGGGAGCAAGGAGAAAGGCAGGGCAGGACTCAGAAACACCAGGGGAGGAAGATGGACAGAAAAGCAGTAGGGAAACCAGAGAGCTGTGAGATGGGGCTGGTGTGCAGGAGGACCTGGACCTCTGGAGACAGAGAGGACAGTGGGTGAAGGAAGGGGATGCAGTGTGGCATCACTGAACAGTTGGAAGAGCACAGAGAGCCAGGACTGATGGAGGCTCTGTTGGTTCCTTCATCCGCATGGCTTGTACTTACTGTGTTCACAGGGCACAGGGGCTGTGGATGGTGGGGCAGTGGCTGCCGGGGCTCCGGGGCGAGACAACGCCGAGGGTCCCCCTCCCCTCTATAGCACCAACCACGACTTCAAGTTCTCCTACTCCGAGATCAACTTCCAGGACCTGAGCTGGTCCTTCCGCAACCTCTACAAGTCCATGCTGGAGAAATCCTCCTCTTCACAGCACGGTGAGCCGGCGCTGGGGTGGGTACACGGACACCTACACCTGTGTCTTCGTCAGATCTCTGCAGTATGGGGATCAAACCTGGGCCCTTCATGCTGAACCATATCCCCAGCCAGGGTCTTGCTGATTTCCCCCTATTTGGACTCAAACTTGTGATCCTGTTGCCTCAGCCTCCCAGAGTCCTGGGATTACAGGCATGTGCCACTGGGTGCAGCTTGACATTATACTTTTTTTTTGAGACAGGGTCTTGCTTTGTGGTTCAGGCTGGCCCTGAGCTCACTATGTAGCCCAGGCAAGCCTCAAACTCAGCAATCCTCTCGCCTCTGCCTCCCGAGTGCTGGGATTACAGGCGTGAGCTGACATTATACTTTTGAATTAAGTGGCGACAGTCTCTTCATGTCTCTTACTTTTCATATACAAAGTGGTTGACAGTGGCAGAAGGAACATGTCATGAACAGAGATAGGTTGAGGAGCTGGTTCAGGAGGCAACTGGTCATATTAGCTTCAGAAGGTGAGGTTGAGGATTGTTCCATCGCCAAAGGCAGTCATTTTTTTTTTGTATTGGGTCTTATACTTAGGCCCTATTCATTGGAGGAAATTACTGTACCATAGAGCTATGTCTCTAGCCCAGGATCAATGACATTAGGCCTGCAGGTGAGCCATTTAGGTGACCACTAGGGGGCAGCAGTAGTATTCTCTGCTCAGGAAATTTCACTTTTTAACAATTTACTTTTGCTTTTTAGAGTATTTCTATTTGTTACTTTTTTTTTTTTTTTGAGACAGGGTCTCGCTTTGTAGTTCAGGCTAGCTCTGAGCTCACTATGTAGCCCAGGCAAGCCTTGAACTCAGCAATCCTCCTGTCTCTGCCTCCCGAGTGCTGGGATTACAGGCGTGAGCCACCACACCCAGCATTTTGGTTTTGTTTTTTGAGGCACAGTTTCACTACGCAGTTCAGGCGGGTCTTGAACCTATTATGTAGTCCAGACTGGCCTTGAATTTGTGGCAATCCTCCTACCTCAGCCTTCTGAGTCCTGGGACTACAGGCATGTGCCAGCACCCCTGGCTCTATTTGTTGCTTGTTACTATGAAAAATTTCAAATCAATCCCAAAACAGAGAAAAAAGTGTAATAAATTCCCATGTTTCCATTACCTAACAGTTACCAACATTTGAAAAAAATTGTTTTATTTACTACCCAGCCTTTGTTGGAAATTCAAGTAATTTTATTCTCAGTTCTCAGGCATCATATTATTCACCCATAAACACAATTTTTTCTCTTTTCTTCCTTTAGTGCTGGAACTTGAACCTAGAGCTTCACTCATGCTAGGCAAACATTTGACCACTTCGTTGTACTCCCAGCCTTTAAAAAATTTTTAATTTTGAAATAGGGTTAAGTTGCACAAACTGTCCTTAAATTTAGGATTCTCCTGCTTCAGCCTCCCAAGTAGTGGGATAATCTACCATGCCATTGTCACTCCAAATGCTAGTATCCTATCCATTTGCAAATTTCTATTATCACTTGAAAATGACTTAGAGGAGATTATCTGCATTAGCTTTCTGTAATCCCTGCACTATTAATTGATTGATTGATTGTGTTTCTGGGTATTGAACTCAGGGTCTTCACACTGAACTACATTTTTAGTCCTTTTTTATTTTGAGACACGTCTCACTAAGTCACTAAGTTGTGGACCAGACATTTAGCTCAGTGGTTCCAGTGCCTGTCTAGCAAGTGCAGGGTCCCTGGTTTGATCCTCGGTAACCACATACCACAATTCCGGACATGGTGGCTCACACCTGTAATCCCAGCACTGGGGAGGCAGAGGAAGGAGGATTGCTGAGTTCGAGACTTGTCTGGGCTACATAGTGAGCTCAGCGCTAGCCTGAACTACAAAGCAAGACTGTCTCGAAAAATAAAACACCACCCCCCAAAAAAACAGAAACAGAAAACTAAATTGGCCAGGTTGAGCTCCTGCTGTAGTCTCCAAGGGATCAAATCAGGGACCTTATGCTTGCTAAGCAGGTACTGGAACCACTGAGCTAAATCTTGGGCCTACCACAGTACTTTTTAAAAAAAGAATAGAGGCAGCGGTGAGGGTGAGGGTTCAGGTGAGAAGCTGGGTCTTCATATCCTGTGCAGAGGCCCCTTGTGGGGAGCAGTGGCCAAACAGAATGATAAAAATTGGTTAGAAGCCACTTTTTTTTTTTTTTTTTTTGCTTTTTGGAGACAGGGTCTCGCTTTGTAGTTCAGGCTGGCCCTGAGCTCACTATGGTGCCCAGGCAAGCCGCCGCGAACTCAGCAATCCTCCTGTCTCTGCCTCCCGAGTGCTGGGATTACAGGTGTGAGCCACCACGCCCAGCATTTTATGTGGTAACCGGGGATCGAACTCAGGTCCTTGCGCTTGCAAGGCAGGCGCCGGAACCACTGAGCTAATCCTCCGGCCCTAGAAGCCACTTTTTGAAAACATATTGTCATATATGTTTTTTTTTTTTTTTTTTTTTTGAGACAGGGTTTCGCTTTGTAGTTCAGGCTGGCTCTGAGCTCACTATGTAGCCCAGGCAAGCCTCGAACTCAGAGCAATCCTCTTACCTCTGCCACCTGAGTGCTGGGATTACAGGTGTGAGCCACCACTTCTGTCACTGTGGTATGTGGTACCGATTGCTGATGGGTGTGTCACCATGCCGGGTATTACTGTATGTGGTTACCAGGGATCAAACTCAGGACCTTGTGTTTGACTAGGCAGGCGCTGGAACCACTGAGCTAAATCACCAGCCTCCTTGTATTTTTTTTTTTTTTGAGACAGGTTCTCGCTTTGTAGTTTAGGCTGGCCCTGAGCTCACTGTGGAGCCCAGGCAAGCCACCGTGAACTCAGCAATCCTCTTGTCTCTGCCTCCTGAGTGCTGGGATTACAGGCGTGAGCCACCACGCCCGGCATTGTGGTATGCGGTGTTGATTGTTGGTGGGCGTGAGTCTCTGTGCCCAGCATTATATGTGGTTACCGACCGAACTCAGGACCTTGCACTTGCGAGGCAGGCGCCGGAACCACTGAGCTAACCCTCCTAACCCTCCGGCCCTGTATTTATTTTTTTGAGTCAGGGTCTTATTATATAGTCCAAGCTGGCCTTGAACTTAATCTGGTGCCTAAACTGGCCTTGACTGTGTGGTGATCCTCCTGCCACAGCCTCCTAAGTGATGAAATTTCCTTTTTTAAATTTGAGGAGATCCATATGGAGAGTATTCTAAGACTGTAGCAATAGTTTGAGAAGTTAATCCACCTGGGCAGTTGGTTTATTGGAGGTGGAGAACCTGAACATGAGCAGATTTTTACAAAGTAATTTTAGGTTGAATGAAGGGAAAGCTAAATGTTCATTAAATTTTTTTTTTGGGGGGGAGACAGGGTTTTGCTTCATAGCTCAGGCTGGCCTTAAGCTCACTATATAGCCCAGGCTAGCCTCAAACTCAGTAGTCCTCCTGCCTCTGCCTCCCGAGTGCTGAGATTACAGGCAAGAGCCACCACGCTAAATTCCCTGCTCTCTTTAATTTATTGAAAGTCCCCTAGGTCTTCTCTACTTACCCAGACTCTGTTTGCTGGTAATAGAAGAATACAAGACGGTAGTAACAGTTGAGGACTGTGGAGACAGTAAGGAAGAGGAGGGAGCAGATACACTGTGGTTTTTTTTTTTTTTTTGCTTTTTGGAGACAGGGTCTCGCTTTGTAGTTCAGGCTGGCCCTGAGC
>PVIC010031456.1:0-21270 GCA_004025085.1 Thryonomys swinderianus | reverse complement strand
AGGACACAGCACTGTTACCTTGGCCTGAGACCCTGGCTCAGGGTAAAACTCAAGCAAAACTAAACCGTTGCTGGCGACGGAGCCCAGGGCAAGTGCCCCGTCCATCTCCAGCACCACCGCTCAGTCAGTCAGTAACAGCAAATGCGGGGGGAGACTTTGATAAGAGTTCTCATTAGTTAGCAGCGATATGTGGTATATGGGTCTGTACAAACAGATACAGATACATGTAGCCGACAGTGACAAAAACCGAAGCCTGAGCATAACCTTGAAAAATGAACTAAATTTTCATATAAACTTAAGAACTAAAAACATAACTAATCTGACCTCAATTTTCTTTTAGATAAAATAGACCTGGAAAATAGGCGAGGGGTATAGCTCAGTGGTTCCTGTGCGTGCCTCACAAGTGCACAGTCTGGATGCTGTTAGCATCTGCTAGGACGGAGCAGACGCGAGCTCTGGCGGTCAGCAGAAGCCCCGCCAGGGAGCTGGGCCGCAGCAGCCCCGCGGCCCCTAAAGCGCTCCCCACGCGGGCGGCAAGGCCAGCAGTTCTGTGTTCAGACCGACAGGAGGCGCTGGACCTCTAAGGCCCAGGGCTTCCGTCTTTTGTTACAGGACACAGCTTTGATTCGGAATCTTCTGCATAAGAAAGAAATGGAAAATCCCATGTTGCCTGTTATTTTCCCATTCACTGGTACAGATCTTGAAACCGGTAATGCCGAAAACAACTTTGTAAATTATCTGCACAAGCAGAAACTCATTTACCAGACATGTACAGAGAATTTTTCATAGACATTTACTGTGGAAATTTCCCCAACATAGATGAACAAACCATAATGCCCTTTCCTGTGATTATGTGCAATTATCCCTTCCAAGCAGGTTCTCTGTTTTCATTGAAAAAAATAGGAAATCAGATATTCGGGCAGGGGGAGGGGAGGAAGAGTGAGGGAGGAAATCGTGAGTCATTTTAGGAGGATCTGGTCCACAAGAGGACCCAGTGCCTTTCATCACAGGTTTTGTTTTTCCGAGTTAGCAGAGTAGATCAACTGGCAGCTGCCCTGGGCCCGCGTTGTTAACCACATAAAGAACAGATTCCCGCTTTGCTTCCCAATGAGAAGATATGAAGCAAACCACACAGACAGAGGACACAAGTTACCCTCCAAACAGCCTAAAGCATTAGCAAAGCAGATTGTCTTTCCCTGCGGTGTGCGTCAGCAAGCCAGGTACTTGGAAAATGTCAGTGTAAAGCACAGGAATTCACTCACAGGAATACTCGTGCAGCCAGCTTGCGGCTTCTGAAATGTCTCGCAGGTGACTATTAGCAAATGCCCCCCGGGAAGGGAATGGCCGCCCCTGTGGGAGCCGACGGCCCAGGCTCCTTCCAGAGAAAGCAACGGGACGGAGAAGGCACTGGGGGAAGATCACAGCCAAACAGCTCCATTTAACAACGGTAAACCAGAAAAAGCGCAGAGCAATGCGGGGAAGAGCATGCTGAGCCTCTGTGACCTTCAAGATGCCGAGAATGGAACATGTTAAATCACAGTTAGGATCATAGTCCACGATCCACTGACAAAGCTGGGCGTCAGTGCGGACGTGGGTCTGCTCATCTGCTCTCAAAGCCGGAGGGCTGCGCTGACAGGGCTGCCGGGAAGCCCAAAGGCTGTGAGGAGCCCCGGAGAGTCCCTGCAGCAAGCTCCTCCCCGCCGCTGCCGGAGCAAACTCTGGGCACCTATCGGATCAAGTAGGAGCAGGTGCTTCCCGGCTAACGATCATGATGCGCTTTCCTGTCTCAAATGCTGATCGTGTAAATCTCCCTCATCCGCAGAAGCTCAGAGTGTTTTTTGTTTTAAACACTTTCCAAATCTCCCGGATTAAAGCAAGACCTCTGGAAGAGCCTTTTCCATCTTCTCTGAGCATTCCCCGGATAACACTATGTGGAGCCTGCGTTGCCTGTCATTCAAAACGTGGAAAATTCAGCAGATGAAAGGGACTTCGGAAGGTCTTGCCCATCTCATCCTACGTGGGCAGCACGTAGTGTTGCAGTGAGGTGAAGAGATCTGGGAAAATCGGAGAAATCAGGACACGCGGCAGCTGCCGGGATGTGAAGAAAGACAGCAGAGTCCGCGCGACGTGGGGCGAGGACGGAGGGGCACAGGCAGGGGGCGAACGGGCACAGAGACAGAGGAGAACATCGTGCAGTTGATTCATAACTAGTGTGAAGGCCACGCCCCAGCGTGGAAATGAAGATGCCAGCACACTTCAAAACCACAAAAGGAAAACAGAACATAAATGGACAGACGACAAATTCTATCAGCAAAGGTCAGTCAAGTATCAACGGTTGCAATTAAGATCAGGTAAAATCAGCTATATACTGACTACTTGTTTATGTGGTTATTTACGGCACTGTGGACATGCGAGATCTTCTCCGGCATGTGTGCATATGTATATACAGATACACTTGCATACATACGCACACACGTATAGGATGCATACTTTCATTTATTTCATTTTGAGACAGGGCGTCTCCAAGGCGCCAGGGAAGCTTGAGACTGGAGTCTTCCTTCCTCAGCCTCCCGGAGTGCTGAAGTCCCGGGATTTTGCCACCACACCTGGCCACGGTCCGCATCCATAAAGCACGGGCACATGGTGAAAATAAAACCCGACCCGGGGTAAACGCAACAGAAGATGGAAGCAATTACCAAGGTAGTCACCGAGAATCTCAGGACAGTCTTGAACACATCTGAAATATAATTTGCACGCCTGTTTTCCCTAGAAAAAGAAATGGAACAGATTGGTAATGTGGGAAGCAGGAACAGATTCCAGTGCACTGTATGGAAAGAAAATGGGAAACACAAGACAGTGAGGGAACGAATGCTCTGTTTTTCAAGTCTCTTCCTTTGTCCAAATTCCATTTATTTATCTAATCCCTGCCTGACATGAACAACTTAGTCTCCTTTACTGTTTTCTCGCTATCAGAGCTAAAAGTAGCTCTTCAGAGGAAAAGAATAAATGAGAGTACTGAAAAGACAGTGTAGTTCCTTACTCATTATTTGCTTAATAAATGTCAGCTAGTCTTATACATAATCTCCATACGTGTATTTCTGCATGTGTATTTTCATGTTTGTGTATTTGTGTCGTCGGACATACACGTCATTAACAGTATCTCTCAGGAATGGTATTTAAATATTTTCCCTTATGTAACTAGGTGTTTCAAGATTCTCAATTTATGGCTTTGTGTATTATTGTGTAGATCTTGAGGGAGCATTTACTCTTTTTATTTTATTCTCATGAGTTCTAATTGTTTTCCTGATGGAATCGCTGTGAGGCTTAGAGCAAAAAGTACAAAAAACATAGGAAAATGATTTAGAAACTCCTTTTTCTTTATTCTGTTGTTCAAAAGAATCAGCGGATTTATACAGAGCTTGTGCCCTAACAAATTTCCATACTTTAAGCTCTAGGAAAAATCTTTTGTAGAAGAGAAGTCCTTCTTTAGTTTCCCTTTAGTTCGTGAAAAACGTGTCTGGGACTGCGTTGTTCCACATTCCATTTCAGAGCAATTCATCCTCTGAATACACCTTAAACTTCCAAATGCTGTGAAGCAAATGCGTCGTTTATCCCATTAACTTTTCCAAGGGGTTTGCAAAGCTCTGTGAATGTGCAGTCCACCCGGCTCCTGCGTTTTGTATTCTGCCGGAAGCACCTGCAGGACCTGGCCGATTTCAGAGAAGCCAGTTCCCGGGGACAAATAGGATGTGTCCTTGGGAAGAAGGAGGCAAAGGCTGCCTTCGCCGCCAGGGGGCATCCGATTTGCCCCTGGGAAGAAGGAGGCAAAGGCTGCCTTCGCCGCCAGGGGGCAGAGCAACGAGATGAGACTTGAAGGGAAAGGACCAGTCTCTACAGCATGTGTTCTTTCAATCGGCTGAAGCATGTACGTGGGGTTTTAAAGTATTTCCTGAGAAAATTACAGCAATGATTTCTGAGAGTACTTTCAGGTCGTAATTGGACTTGCAAAACAGTTAATGTGAATCCTTAGACATGATTTGAAAATATAGAAATATCGTGCTGTATACGGTATCGTATACTGTGCTACATATGTACCTAATTTCAAGTAATAGGACATGTGAGAATATTAGAAAATAGGAATGTTATATTGCTATAGTGTGATTGTAAAAGACAAATTGATAGATACATACACAACTACTTTATAATTGCATTCAATATAAATAAAATTAAGACTCAGATTAAAAACAATGGTGGTAGCCAGGCATGGTGGCTCACGCCTGTCATCCCAGCACTCGGGAGGCAGAGACAGGAGGATTGCTGAGTTCGAGGCTTGCCTGGGCTACTTAGTGAGCTCAGGGCCAGCCTGAACTACAAAGTGAGATCCTGTCTCAAAAAAAATGGTGGTAAAATTAGATTTTAAAAGCGAATAATTTTCAAGCAAGGGATTTATAGCTCAGTGCTCCTGCACCTGCCTGGCAACCACAAGGTCCTGAGTTCAACTCCTGGGACAAAACTAAAACAAACCCAGTGATTTTCTTTCTTAAAATTTTATTAGTACATTTTATATGTACATTATGATCACATTCAGCATTGAGAGTTCTCACCAGTTCATGACCTCTTGGTTCTCAGTCTCCCGTTCTTCCCCTGCCTACAACCCCCACCCCACATACATGAGCTTTGTTTCCTGTTTTCACTATCAAATTTGTCTTTGTTTTCTTTACTTACTGCTATCCTCATTGTCCCTTGGCCTTTTGAATATTCTCTTCCCGTTTTTCAACTGCATGAAGTCGACACCAAACCAGGTCTGCTGGAAGTTCTTAAAAGAGGAAACTATACAATGGGCACATCAAGCAAAAAATAGATTTTAAGGTAACTCATTGCTAAAGATGAAGTGGGACCTTTTTCACTGTGAGTAAATTATCAATTCAACAATAACATAATATGATTATTTTAAATATGGAAGCGTTTATGTCATAGCTAAAAACACAAAAGCAAAGGTTATGTGATTCGGAGGGAAGCAGACACACTTCTGTAATAGCAGCTGACAGAACAGGAAACACACTGCACAGGACTCGCAGGCTGGGCCAGCGACCACGACACCAAGCTCGGGGCTTGGACCCATCTGGAGTGCACAAGGGAGAAGAATGACTGCACACTCTTTTTTTTTAATTATTGTGCTGGAGGAATTTGAAAAACATATTGCATTTGGGAAGGAAAGCGAACTTCAGCTAAACTAAAGCACTAAAATCATGCAGAAGATATTTTTGACTTTATGAAATTAAAATAGAAATTGATGTCAAAGAGGAACCCAAATTTTCTCACTGAATGGAACATAATCTACAAGCCCTCTGACTCCCTCAAACCAATTAGGGTGTCACAATGACAGACTATAGTTTCAGTGAATAGCAATAAAAATGGGACATTAGAATTTGTGAAATTCGCTTACAGTAGTGCTTTGAGAGAATATTATTATTTTAAAGGCTAGTATTGGAACAGAAAAAAGGGCTAAAAATCAATAATTCAGATGCCACATTAAAAGCTCATAAATGAGCAAAAACTTAAACTCCAAGATCATAGAAACATGTAAAAAGAATCAATAAAATGGAAGAAATAAGAAAAAGATACATAATGGAAAATAATCTAACAATAAATTACTTTGGTTCTTGAAGATGAGTCAATTTGAGCTGATTCTAGCAAAACCAAAGGGAATGAGGCAGAAAATACTAGTTATCAGTATCAGAAAAGAATTTTTAAATCCATTACAAACATTAAAATAGTTATTAGGTGACAATGGCACTGTGAACAACTTTACTCTGATTTTAGACAAAATTGACAAATTCCTTTAAAGTCTTAATTTCCAAAAGTTGACTTATAATCAGTAACAAGAGTTTAAAGAAATTGAATCTGTAATGGAAAAATTATCACAATTACAAACACAGGGGAGAGAAACTGAAAATAAAGTAGTTGTTTCCATGATTATTGTGTATTTGGAAAAATAAAAATAATATACAAATCTAAAAGCATTCAACCGTACTATATAATTTTTCAGGTATCCTAGGTACAGAGTCTGTTTACAAACATGCAATTTCCTTTCATTCGCGGAAAACAGCCACAAAATGGGATTCTAAATAAAAGTACTACAACAGCATGAAAGACTCAAATACTTACAAATAAATTTAATTTACAATTTTCATGACCTGTGCAAAACAGCACTTGAAAAATTAAAGAGCAAAATGAATAGAGGAACATACTTACGTTCATAAGATTGAAACTCAGTATTAAGTTACAACATCTTCTTAAATTGATGTATTGACCCATTGCTGTCCCTAATCAATCCAAGCCGGTGTCTGTAAATCAGTGGACTGACTCTTTAACAGATATGAATATGCAACTAAGAGAAAACATTCAAACTGTTTTCAAAAGTTGCAGAAACTGTGAGTTTTAGTAAGATATCAAAAAGGAGTTTCCAAACCGAAGGCCAACTGAACATCTGTCCCTCATGCAGTGGACATGAAAATTATGACATAGCAACTGGATGAAATTAAATGAATCAGTAAAAGTGCTGATTCATAAGGAAATTTTCTGCTAATGTACCGTATGAATGTGTATTACCTATATGTGTGTGTGTGTGTATAATGTTAGACTGCAGAAAACCCACCTTTCTTTCAAGCAACAGGGCTGCACAGAAGGGTCTAACTCCAGGCATCAGAGTACCGCGGCGCGCCTTGGTGCTGTTGAACTTGCAGCCAGAGCCATCGGTAGCATCTGTCAGCTGACGCCTCCATGAGGCATCCGGTGATGTGGACGCGCGTATTTATTATCTCTGACACTGCGGTAAGTACCACGTTTAGAGTCTGGAAGGAAGTGCACCTCTACACGCTCAAGAGGAGCACCCCAGCACCACTGCTGTGGGCCGGAATGATGGTGTTACCCAGAAGCCTCCTGTGGGGGGTGTGGCCAGCGGGGTGGTCTGGAAAGCGCCTCTCCGGCCCTTTCCCCTTCCCGGTGCCGCGTCATGAGCGGCCTTCTTCGCTCAGGCTTTCCTGTCGTACCATTCCCGGCTTGGAGCAGCCGCCCAGGGCCTGGATCTGCTGAGTCCGTGAGGCAGGACGGCCTCTCCTCCAAGGCGTGCGTGCTGGGCCTTCTGTGACCAGCCCGAGAAAGGGACTAACACAGGAAGCCCCTTCAACTAAATTTGTTAAATCAAAATATTTGCATTTTCTTGTAGTTTGGTAATTTTTATTAAGGACTATAAAAGTGCATTTGTTATCACACTGTCTTTCTAGAGGCAAATGCACACAGGAGCACTAATTACATTTTAACAAGTTGATCAGGGGCTGCAGATTTAGCTCAGAGGTGCTGCGCTAGTCTCTCAAATGCAAAGTCCCGAATTCGACCTTGAGCACTGGGGCAGGGTGGGGGTCAAGCCTTAAAAAGCTGTCGAGTGCCGAGTGTGGTGGCTCACGCCTGTCATCCCAGCACTCGGGAGGCAGAGGCAGGAGGATTGCTGAGTTCCAGGCTTGCCTGGGCTACAGAGTGAGCTCAGGGCCAGCCTGAGCTACAAAGCGAGACCCTGTCTCAAAAAAAAAAAAAAGCTGTTGAGTATATTTGTGTGTGTGTGTGTGTGTGTGTGTGTGTGTGTGTGTGTGAGAGAGAGAGACAGACAGACAGACAGAGAATACCACATGTACTGTGAAACACATTTTCTGTCTGTTGTGAAGTTAGGAAATAAGTCCTTCCCTTAAATACTAAAAATGACTTTGTGAGGTCACTATTACAACTCCAGTTTGCAGCTGAATAGATATGTTACATGTCTGACCAGGGCCTAGGAGCCACTGGTACGTGTCCTGGTTCCCACTCAGGGCTCTCGCCTGTAAGGTCCTAGGGGTTCATCATGACTTGACATTCGACATCTGATTTCGCTTAGAAAAATGCAGAGTTGCCCTAATAAGAGTCCAGTGTGCCTCCGCCTGATGAGTCCTAGGTTCGAGGCCCACCACCCAGCACTGCCCCGCGCAGAGCGTGACTTTCTAGGCCCCCTGGGTCCCTGCTGCGCACCCCACTGCTCTGCCTGCAGGCTGGGCCAGGCTCCTCCCGGAGTCTGGTTTCCACTGGGTTGTTGCTGGGCTGAGACCTAGTCTGTCCTTCTCACTCACTCATGATTGTCTCTGCTTTAATCCTCACAGCTCACGCATCAGGCTTGTTTCCAAATTCCTGCTGGTGCCGTGATGCGTAGATACGGAAGATCTGCTTCCGTTTCCTTGAGAGCAGATTTGACAATTCCTAGTACAGTGGAGTCCAAATAACAGCATGTTTGATGCACTGGGGGCTTTGCATTTCATCATTCAACTATCAAAGTGATTAATCCTTACTGTTTTCTGCTTTGATTTTGAATACTGCGTTTTAAGAATTTAGGCTCTATTATAGAAAAGTTAGAATTTGCATCATGATACATACATCCTAGGCTACCACACGGTATGTATGATCTGATTCATTCTTACTGTACATTTTTAATAAAAATACTTGTTAATAAAGGTGCTGTTGTTTTAATAAAAGCACCTCAGTTTCCGTTTTACCCATGCTGAATCATGTAACCACTTGGCTTTGTTCCATAATATATAACATGGTGTTCTCATAACTAAGTAAAATATGACTAAAAAGTACTTACCTGCTACAGTAAAATAGAACATGGCACATTGCATCACCAAACAGCTCGGTATCTCATTACTATCCTGGTCAAATTAAGTCCATTACCCTAATACACAACATGAAAAGACTAAAACTCTAGCCTTCGGTTCCAAAACTGAATTACTTCTTGCTAGGCTCGTGAAGTCCTTTATAAAATGGAACATTTCTCTATTTCAAACATTTAAATTCAGAGGCAATATTAAGTAGTACTTTGAAAGTGATATATATTTTAAGTCCCGCTCTAATTAACCAAACCTGTGAGGCATCATTCGGCTCAAATTATCCCACTGCAAGGATGAGCCACGTTCCTATGAGTGTTTTCATTCACCTCGTTAATGACACAGCATCCAGTGCGCAGGGACTGTGGTCACGAGCAGGGGCTTTCTCATGGCCTAACAGACGTGACTGCAGACGAAGCTGTGAGATGTTAAGGTCAGATAATGCCTCTCTGGACAACTACTCTTTGTTTTGACTGCTGGTATTTGGGGGAACATATCACTCTCAACAACACAGCCTATTAGTGTCTGTCTGCCCTTTTGTCCGATTACAGTGACCCCTGGACGAGCCCCGGCTAATTCCTGTCGGTGTAAATACATATAGAGCTGGCATCTTTACGATTGTCCGGTGGATGCCGTTTACATGCCGCAGTGCCTCCTTGGAAGTGTAGCTGCTCGTCCGTCCCTTGATGTTTCTAGAAGCATTCTCTGGAAAACACTGCATTCATTAGCTTGAGAAATGATCTCTGCCAACAATGACTTACTGACAAAAAGGTTTCTTCCTTTCCGCACATGCTTTGTGTAATCCATTGGAACAAAGGGTTCAAAATACAGCACTGTAAATAAGGCCTAGTAAAGCAAGATATTTTTAAAAACTCGTTTTAAGTCCACAAAATTCAAAATTGGGCTTAATTAAATGGGATTTATCATTCAGAAAATGAAAGTAATTCCAGGGTACTGCATTATTCAACACATTCTACCCGTTATTATTTCCAGTGAATGTATCAACTCTGGATTTCCATGAAATTCATGGTGTATATATGTGCAGGTCGCTTTTTTTAAATAACTATTCATCAGCTATTTCAACCAGGCTGGGAGAAATAATACATTTGGGAATATTCTCCTCTCACTCTCAAGATTCTCACTTTCACGGCGGAGAATCTCTTTTAAAAGGAGCGATTGCGAGTTTAATGTGGCAAGTATGACTAATCAAACAGATAGGTTTTCTTCTTTCGGAAGAAAATACATGATTCTTCTTCCTGAGGACAGAAACGAGCTGGCGCCTTCTCCCAGGACGCCCTTTTCGGGAGTCTGAGGCCCGCAGGGCCCCTCACTCGCCGGGCACCGTGCCCCGTGGCCACGCCCAGGACACAGCCAGCAGCTGCCGGGGTGCAGGGGCTCCAGGTCCGCCCGACACGGCTCCGCAGCCTGAGGCTGGGCCGGAGGGCCCGACCGCCCCTGCGCCTCCTTCCCCGGCGTCCAGCAGGCAGAGAGGCCGCCGGGTCCGGGAGGGGCCTGGGCGAGCCCGCGGGCAGCGCCCACCTGGGGAGTCGGGCGTCCACAGGCGGAGGGGCGCAGCCCCGCGGCTTCCCTCTGGGAAAAGGGCGGCCCGAGCCTCTCGGAAACCTCTGCCCAGCCTCTCCGAGGGCTTCTGCCGGGCACGGCGGGCTCCGCGGCCCCACGCGCCCGCGGTCACTGCCCTCGTCGGGGCCGAGCAGGGCGCAGCACAAGCCGAGCTCCCGCGCGCTGGTCCCGCACAGCGCCCGCAGCTGTCTGGTGTCTGCGAGAGCTGGAAAAATACAAGGCGGCTCCGCCTCCGTTTCTAGGGCTCCGTCTGACGCGGGCTCCGCGGGCTCGGGCGGGCCGGGCTCACGGGGTGCTGCGGGCAGAGCTCGGCCCGACACACCGCCGGCGGCTCCCGGTCCTGCGGAGCCTCAGCCCCTCCGTGGTGTGAGCACCTCGCAGCAGGAGATGCATCCGGGCGCTATTCCTGCCCCCGGAGGGCACTTCGGGGTCTTCATAAGGGTTCACCGAGGGGCGAGCGCCCCGCCCGGGAAGCATTCTCCGCATTTCATAAATGACTCGGAGACTCTAAGGTGTTTTGTGTGCGCTTCGGTCACTTTTCCGTGACACGCTGTATCTGAGGATAACATCCTTCGGCCACTCTCCGGGCAACTCGTTAAGCTGGATGCAGTTACCTAGGGAAGCACCTTCGCTCTGCATCTCCGTTTCTGCGCAATCAGGGTCTGCTCCAATTACTTGTTGGAATCGAGTTACAGTGATTTGTTTGGCTGTAATTTTTAAAATTAGCAATGTACGATCTGCACGGTTTGAATGTGTCTTCGGAAGTTAATGTTGGGGACTTAATTCCCAGCACAACAGGTTGAGAGGTGAGAACTTTAATAAGCAATTAGGCCACGAGGGTTTGTCCTCTCTTAAGGAGCAGCTGTGATCTCCGGGTTAATTACTAGATTGATGAGCCTGGGAAAAAAGATGAAGCCAACACCTCTGCCTCTGCCTCTCTCTCATTCTCTCCCTCTGTCTTCCTCCCTTCACTTCTTTCTCCCTTCTGTTTCTGCCTCTCCCTCCCTTCCCACCCCTTCTCCCTCTCTCTGTCTCTCTCCTCCTCTCCCCGTCTCCCTCTCTCCTTCCCTCTGTGTCTCTCACCCTCTCTCCCACCCGCTCTGCCCCATGTGATGCCATCGCCACAGGCTGGTACAGGAAGAAGTACCTTGACCACCGATACCCAGGGACTCGGGAGGGAAAGATGATGGATGTTCTTTATGACTTTCCCAGTCTCACACTTTTTGTAGCAATAGGAAAAGTTCTCACACTTTGTCGACGTTGCATTACCATTTTGAAAGTGGCCCCTATAGTTGTAGGTATTTTCTCATTTCTACTTTTTAAAAAAGTTATTTCCGTTTTATTTTTTCTTTTTGTGCCAGACTTCACCATCTCAAATTTTCATTTGTCTATTATTTGTTTTAAAATTTGACATGCATTTTGTCAGTATTAAAAACAGAAGCAATTGAACCCTAAGTGCCTGAACAACTTATATCTTGTCAAGATCCTGTCTCAAAATAATAAAATTAAAAGAAAAGTTCCTGGGGATAAAACTCTGTGTCAAAGCCTGGTTCCAACCCACACAAATGCAAATTCCATTGTGTCCCAATGTGTATTACAGTGGTGAAATCTTCGTCTGTAGCACAGAAAGATTTCACTTGTTCTTATCTGTTTTGAGTAGATAGTGAAGCAATTCCTCTCTGTTGGTTTATCAGTTTACCAATTTTTTTTCTAGTTTTGTTCCTCTGTTTGACTTAAAAATCTGACCTAAAAAGTATTAAGTAAATCTACTATAATGTATGCTTAAAGGACCAAAAGTTCTATAAGTATAAATTATATTTCTTTCTTTTAAATTACAAATTGTGTTCTCTGCATTAGTTCAGATATATTTATTATTCTTGTTGGTATTTAGAGTGTATTTCTCTCTTTCAACCTTTTTGTGTACTTTATACTTTACTGCTAATAAAAAGGAAAGGATTACTTTATCAAAATAAAAAAGGAAAAGAAAAAGCCACTCAGCTGTGTGTGAAGAGGTCGATAGTCCTCCATCCATAAATTGATTTATTCCCCTAAAAGAGCCTCATGGTTCTGTTCAGTATCTTTTAACTCCGATTTTGCAAAGCTCTCATCTTTGCAAGTTTTCTTTTTATATTTCTTAAAAAGTTTTGCTTACTCTATACATTTTTATTGTTGCTCGTGTGTCTTAGGTTGCATACTATTAGCTTCTTTCAGACATTTCTGGAATTCCACAACTTCCAAACCATATGCGTAACTTCAGCACTATATTGGAGCTTGTTACTGATTCAGAAAAAAAATGCAATGTTATTTTATTAATTTCAATATAATTTAAGGAAGAAGTGCACTCTTCCTGCTGCCTGGCTGATAGATAGATAGATAGATAGATAGATAGATAGATAGATAGATAGATAGATAGATAGACAGACAGACAGACAGATACATACATACATACATATAAATGTCTCTTCAAACACAGATATGTGAACCTTGGGAACAGCTAAGACACCTTCACGAATGAGCTCAAGTCTCAACACCTTTGAAAACCGCCCCGTGGAGCCGAGTGTGATGCTCTCGCCTTTTACGAATTTTAAGTGATGAAGTGATAGATTAGTTTGAAACAATGGTATTTGAGAACTTTGCGCAGAAAAACGGAAAAACCTTGGGAGAGGCTTCTCTCCAAGCCCAAGGTGGGCTGACCGACCCCCGGGCTCGGGGCACCGCGGGACTCGGACGGGGTTCCACCGGCGAGCTGGAAGCGAGGCCCGGAGGAGAACAGCACAGCGGCTCCGAGGCGCTTGCGCTCGGCCTCTGCTCCCGTCGGGGAAGGACCCGCCATTCTGGTCTCTCCCGAAGCGACTCCAAGAGTTGGCTTGACTGAGCGGCTCTCACGGGCCCCCGCTGGAAGCACCTCCCAGAGAGGCCGATCTCAGCTGCAGGGCGCTGGGCCGCGCAGGGCCGCCTGGACCGCAGCCCGGCTCCTCCCCGCCTGGCCATGCCGCCCCTCAGGCAGTCGCGGTCCTGGGCAGAAAGGACAAGGGCCGCCATGCGTGCTGTGGTGGCTCTAGACACTCCAGGAAAGGTCGACTAGGCCACGGATTTCTGACAGTGGCCGTGGACAGTGGACATGTAATGAAATGCATGGGGTGGCCGTCGGCGGGGCCGTGAGGCAGCCGTTTCTCGGCCACTCTCAGGACAGCGGGTCAGAGCGAGCGGCCCCTCGGCGCCCAGCCTCCCCGCGAGGCAGCTCCGGGGTCCGGCCCGGGCCGCGGCAGGAAGCACCGTTCGGGACCCTGGAACGCGGGGTGCTCCCCATGTGCATCCCCGGCCCACCGGCTCTCACTTCTGCGGGAAGCAGGAAACCCCGCGGGCCGCGGGCGCCCCCCGGAGGCCGGAGCAGGCCGCCCCGGGTCCCCTCCCGCCCGCCGCCCCGGGCCGCGCGCTCACGATCAGAACCTGTGAAGGACGGAGTCCAACCTCCGTGCGTTTCTCAGCAGATCCAAACATGAGGAGCGAGGAGGGTCTTCTAAATCAAGCCATCGGTACCAGGATGATAAAAACTGTTGCCTCTGAGGGTTTAACTGCCCCCCACTGTGCACACAGCAATGACAAATGACACGAGCGTGTGACAATACGGAAATACAGTAACACGGTGCATTCACAGCGGCTCAGCAGGGACCCGGAGCAGTGAGATGCGCAGAGCAGCGCTGCTCCTCCCTCCCCAGCGCGCCCACCTCCACCTTCCTGGGGGGAACCGCAGGACCCCCCCCCACCCCGCTGCCTACAGCACAGACACAGCCCGGGACTCTCTAGGCTGACGTCAAGGTATTTCTGCTCCTTCTGTGACTAAAAGAAAAAAGGAAAGAGTTCCCATCTTGTTCAGTATTTACTTTTCCTCTCACTTGGAGCCATATTATTTGAGCATCTAGTTGACGCATTTGGACTCTAAGCAAAAGCAGAAACTGACTCGTGAACAACCCAGCGTGGCACAAGCGTGACTGTCACACGCCTCAAGCGCGCGGACATGATCACAAGCGGAGAAGCCAAACCACACACTGAGGCCGCAGCTCGCGTCCTGGAGCCGCTCGGTGTCCGCGGGGGCAGCTACCGCCGTGACAGGCCTTCGGCTGCTTCATCCAGAGGCTGAGGACAGAAAGTGCCAGTTACACGAAAAATCACTGGGCTGTAAGCTTATGTTTTGAATTTTGATTAAATTGTTCCTTAACAACAACAACAACAAAATCTACCAGCAGAAAGGCTGAGCAGGGGCAGATTCCAGCTCAAGTCCAGCCTGGGCAACTTAGTAAGACAGAGACCGTCTTTCACCAAATTTTAACACAGCTGGGAAAGGTGGAGGCTGCGGCTGAGTGAGAAGGTCCCGGGCTCACTGTCCGCTGCCCAAATAAAAACGGTGCTGGAAATTAGGCTAATGTCTTACACATGAACCAAAATTAAAAATTACAGACTTGCAAGCCCTAAGATGCCCACGGCAATGGAAAAAGAAAGCAAAACAATACTACCAGTCAAACAAACACGAAAACAATAAAAAGCCCAACTCTCAGCCCAAAATTGCACAAGTAGTGAAAACACGACCTAAAGTGCTCTTTTGAATGAGTATAGAAATAATAAGAGATTCTATAGCCCTGTAAAAACTCTGGAAGTAGAATAATGTTAAGAAGATAAGTACATAAAGGCAGAAATTAGCAATCAGTAAATAAGCTGCTACTGAAATAAGAGTTATAAATGATGTTGAAGTTTCCAAACTCTCAGGACACAGATCAGCCAAATTTGCACCAGAGAGGATGGGCGAGCACCTTTAAAATTTACAAAGAGGCTCATTTGGTTTGGAGGAAATAGAAACACCAACTAACTTCAGGTTGTGTGAGATTAAATGAATACTATTTGTCAAATGTAGTGGGAACACCTGCTTAATAAAAGCAGAAGGTCTGTGCATGAACCTGGCAGAATAAGAAAGAAAAATAAAAGAAACTTGTTATTCTAATAGGAAGCAGGACATGAGGGGAAAGTTTATTTAAAAAAATAACAAAGGAAATAGAAAACCCAGCATGTAGAGAGATAAGTGGTAACCACAAAACTTGCTTATTGATGAACATAATTCACTTGAAAACAGAAGCAGTAAGAGCAAGCTAAAGGGAGATGTTTTTTGGTAAAAACTACAAAATAAACACAAAAGTTTGTAAGTGGGAGGAAAATCCAGCAGAACAAAGAAAGATATTGTCTCAAGACTGTGCCTGAGAAAATAGAGGCAAAAAGCGACCGTTTCTGAGGAAACAGATATCAAGAGAGAGGCTGTGATCATTTTATTAACCATATTTACTAAATAATTTACAAATTCAGATTAGTACATGGTAAAAGAGATAGGACTAGCTTTAGTTTTTGGCAGGTTAAAGCCCAGTTTTTCCAGCACCATTTGTTAAAGAGGCTGTCTTTCCTCCATTGGGGATGTTTGCCTCCTTTGTCAAAGATAAGGTGGCTTAGTATATCTGGAAGTGTTTCTGGATCTTCTAATCTCTTCCACTGGTCCTCGGGTCTGTTACTTTGCCAGTTCCATGCAGTTTGTTGTTGTTGTTTTGAGACAGGGTCTCGCTTTGTAGTTCAGGCTGGCCCTGAGCTCACTATGTAGCCCAGGCAAGCCTCGAACTCAGCAATCCTCCTGCCTCTGCCTCCCGAGTGCTGGGATGACAGGCGTGAGCCACTGCACCCGGCACTGTGGTGTGTGGTATTGATTGCCAGTGGGCGTGAGTCACCACGCCCAGCATTGTATGTGGTTACCAGGATCGAACTCAGGACCTTGCGCTTGCGAGGCAGGCGCCGGAACAACTGAGCTAACCCTCTGGCCCAGTACCATGCAGTTTTTATCACAGTGGCTTTGTAGTAAAGTTTCAAGTTGGGGAAAGTGATACCCCCTGCCATGTCCATGTTGCCTAGAATTGCTTTTAATGTTCTAGGTCTCTTGTGGTTCCGGTTGAATTTGGGGATGATTTTCTCCAGCTCTGGGAAGTATGGTATTGGGATTGCAATTGGAATTACATTGAATCTGTGTGCAGATCATTCACCTGTATACAATCTATCCATCTTTATTCACCTAAAGTATGATCTCACTACATATGAATTTAAAATGAAGCAATTATGTCGACAGTTTGAGGAACTCCCACATCTGACGATGGGTTTGTATGTTGTTCTGGGAGGAGAGAGCAGAGGGAAGGGTGAGCAGGTGGGTCCTGTGGTTGGGCGGCGTCTCCATGTGGGCACCTACCGTGGTAGAGCGAGAGCACAGGGAAGACGCCACTGTGCCAGGGAGGCTGGTCCCACCTGCCCTCAGCAGATAACTTCTTCATGGCAGTGAGGCCGAAAAAGACACACCCACCATCGCCATTTCACAGAGAAGGAACGAGTCGGCCTCAGCTCAAAATGATGAGCTTCCTCCATATTAGCTGTTGAATGTTATGTACCTTCAGGACATACTCATGAGTGAAATAAATAGGTCAAGGGTGTGTAAATATCATGTATCTTCTCTGGTATGAGAAACCGAAGTTATAAGCGTGTTCTAGAATGCATGCTTGATGTTGTGAAATGGTAAATATTCAAAGGATAGTGGGGTTTAGGGATAAATAATGAAGAAAGAAAAAATTAATGGTTAAAGAAAAGGAAACAATCCTTGTCTATATAGGGGTGGGGAAGATAGGGTGGGCAGGGGAGGGGGAAAATGAGAATTAAGCTGTGTCATATACTGGTACAAATTCTCAATGTGGAGTGTAATTGTGATGTGTATATATAGTGTACCAATTTAAAAAAAATTACCTGATGCTCCGTTGCTGAAAACCAAATATCTAGACCATACAGTGAGACATCCTGCGGGGAAGCTCCTCCCAAGCACCAGACCTGCTCCCTAAATCTCTTTCTGCAAGAAAAGGGGCTCATGTGTCTTGAGGAACTGGCTGATTCCAGGACTCGATCACGGAGAGATGAGATGCCTGGAATGTCTGATAGTCCTAGAAGTAAAGTCTTCAAAGCGCATGTGAAGCTAAAGACGGTGCAGATCGAAAGAACGAGCTGAACCGGCAGGAGTCTCTGCGCATAATGCTAAGGCAATCTGAGCTAAATAAATCACCAAAGTATGAAATTACAACCCCCAAAATCATTCTCAGCAGAGAGTGACGTCAATTCTTGAATCATAAGTGGATGGGAAATAGCAAGTTTCCCTTAGGAAAGAATCTCCAATAAAGTACGGAAATGCCTCGGAGAGTTGGGCTGAGTCCTCTTTGCCTGCCCTTGAGTGCGGGCTGAACTGATGGGTTTATTCCCAAAGGAAGAACATAAAATAGGGAAAATTAGAACTTTGTTGCTTAGATATTTGGAAAAATGACCTTCACCCAGATACCAGCGCCAAGCGGCCGGCGCTACGCTGGGGCTGTCGCGCGCCTCCCCGGCTTGTGAGCGCCCTTGCTCACACTCGGGCCTCGCCCCAAGCACGGGGCACATGCGCCGGGGCCCTGGACAAGGGGGGCAGCATTCTGCAAATATCAAAGCTAGAGAAAGCCAAGCAGCTGAAGAGACTTGCACGGAGAGGATTCGAAGTCACAGTATCCGAGGCCCTTGGGCTGTGGCAGGCGTCCTGGGGCGGAACCGCGGCGCCGGTCCGATCACTGACCACCTGCGTGTGGATCCCAGGTCCCGGCTCGGGTCACGCGCTCCAGCTGTGACGGGGCTGACAGGTGCCGTGGGCGTGGGGGGTGTGCGAGGCAATGGAAGCCAGCTGGAAGGATTACAGGAGTGCGCTCGCTCTCTCTCTCTCTCTCTCTCTCTCTCTCTCTCTCTCTCTCTCCCTCTCTCTCTCTCTCTCTCTCTCTCTCCCTCCCTCTCTCTCTCTCCCTCTCTCTCTCTCCCTCTCTCTCAGAGCTTAAGCTTCCTACCTTTTTTCTTAGTCTTTTTTAAATAAATCAAATTTACTGGGGCATTCTCTGAATACCTTATGAACACATTCCTTACTGAGAATTTGTACATTCCTATTGGTTCCCATTCTACTGGCTTCCCTTCAACCCCCCAGCCCTCTGGTACATAAGTTTTCTTTCTGTTTTTTCCTTTTTAAAACGAAATTTTTTTCTTTCCCTTATCTCTGTACTACTGTAAAGTCAAAAAGCAAATTCAAAAGAACACCACAGTGTGCTTAGATACAGGAAGACAGCATTCAGTATCTCAGCACCTGGTCAAGCAACGCCCCTTCTACAGTAGGGTGTGCACTCTTAACCAGAATAAAATATTTTCAGAATATCAAGCAGCTATTAAGAGAATGACAGAAAAAATAAACATTTTATGTATAAGAGGACCGCTATTAAAAATCTCAAAAAATAAGGAAAAGCTCAGGATAGGGATATTTATTAAAAGATAACCATGCAATATGTTGTTTAGAATATCGTTAACTATTACAAAAGAATAAATTAGACTATTAGGAATATAAGCAAAATGCTAAATATATTAATATAAATGTAAAGCATGACTAGGTAAAGCAAATTACTTCTAATGGAGAGGGACAGAACAAATAAGTTGTCGAAATATCTTGCAGCACAGCACGTCCAGGCAGACGCAGAAGCCACATCCTGTGAAGGACACCTGACCGAAGTGGAAGTCAGGACAGACACACAGGGTTTTATATGCCACCCTGACGGACTGAGAACTCCAGGCATGGGGACGGGTCCAGTGATAGAGCACTTGCTTAGCATGCCTGAGACTCTGGGATCCACCCACCATGCTGCTAAATAAATAAACACAACCCGAGTTAGTGCAAAAGGGAAATGATGAATGGAAACTGCCCCTCTTTTCCTGTGGTTAAGTCTAGAACAGCAGTGCATGTGCCACGTCTCTGAAGGATGTATCACTCAGACAGACCATAGAACAGCTGTTGAGTTAAAAAAAAGTTCTAGGTCAGTGAGTTTGGTATGATATAAATTTGTGAATATTAAAAATGTTTATCAAAAGAGTGTCAATTTTCTGGTGCAAAGTGGTAAAATTATACATGTCTTCAAAACCATGAAGGGAAGCTGTACGATAATACTTAATAATATCCCTGTGATGAAGGTGTGTTTTATAAAGTTGGTATTTGAAATTTTAGCATTTTGGAAGTATTTCAAAATTCAGTAAAAATTTTTTAGCCAGACTACATATTCTTGTTTTTTTAAATTGAGTTCTTTATTGGTACATTTTATATACAGCTCACAATCACACACAACATTGGGGAATTTGTACCGGTATATGACATAAGTTAATTCTCATTTGTACTTTTGCACTATTTCTCTGTGTTTGTGTAATCACACGAGTTGCTGAATCTTATGCAACATACAGAAAGATAAATATAAAGTGAAAATTTCATTTTGGGTGTATACAAAATAAAAATTAGTTATATTCTAAAGTATAATTTTTAATCTCTGATAGACACAAAAACAAACTCCTGGCAGGTTTTAGAAACCAAATTTATCCACTGAATATAATATTCAAAGGAGATATTTCTAAGTCTTAATAAAATGCTATTTCCTAAGAGCAAGTACATTTTTGTCTCTGTTGTGGATCACTTAATATTGTGGGAAAATATTTTTCATTATAATCCTTTTCTCTTTGTTCTGCAGTCAGATCTTGCCTTGCCGAAGTATTTGCTGTGCTCTGACTCACTTCGGGGCCGTGTTTCCATTTCCCCAGCTGTTGCCGCCCTCGAAGCCCGGGGCTAACGACACCCCCTTGCTGGCCTGTCACTCTCGGTTCTCTGCCAGCCCTGATGGAGTCAGCTGGTCGCCGAGGCCAGGCTGTGGCCCAGGGAAAGTGATCATTCAGGTGCCCGCCGCAGTCTGGTCTCGCCACCTAAATGACTGTTAAACCCCCAGCGCTTCTGTGATGGACGAAGGGGCATTTCTGGAGATGGGCCTCACATGGCAGCAACTGCCTGGGCAGCAGCAAGTGAGAGGTGAGCCTGAGGATGATTGTGGGATCACGCGAAGGTGAAGACCGAAAGATAACCCCTGATACGGAGTTCATATTCCCGTACGACGGAATGCATTGTCTCTGCCATTATGTTATTAAAATATGGAAACAGGATTTTTTCCACCAGCCATGAGAGCAGTTAGTGTCCTTTGCGTGCAGTTAGTCCCCCGCTGCTGAACAGAGCAGACACCCGCGGGGCAGAGGACGGGGGCTGGTGCCAAGGCAGAGACAGGCTCAGAGCGCCTGGAGGCTCACGGTTTCAGCAGGTGCAGTCCATGGCCGTCTGGCACCAAGGCGGCAGCAGCGCAGAGGATGGGCCTGGTGGAGGAGAGCTGGTCACCCCGAGGCAACCAGGAGAGGAGGGAGAAGGGGGGCAGGCCGAGAACACACTCAAGGACCCCCTTCAGCCAGCCCCAGCCCCAGAGCACAGTCAGCCTCGACCCCACCAGTGGGTGAGTCCCCTGCCGAGCACAGCGCTCCAGGCTCCATCCACACCCAGGAGAATCCAGGGGACACTTTTAGTCTGAATCATAAGACTTTGACAGCGACAGGAATGTGTGAAGAGAAGTTACAGTGAACTTAAATCTCAGTCCCCCCGCCTGTGGCTCGGGAGCCTGGGAAGCTTTTCCCCCACAGGCCTTGCTTCTCCGTCCTCTACTTGACACTGCAGATTTCAATTTCTCCAGCTGGTGCTGTCCTTGATTTAGGTGCTTTGTTCTCTTCACATCTCATTACATTTGATTCCCTCAAAATTTTTAATTTAATGAATACAAGTGAGAGGTGCACAGTAACCATCTATGGGTAAACTTCCTTTTCATTTTTCTGTGACAGCCTTCACCCTTTCTCCATATGAACAGTGACACCGTTTATGAAACAGTCCAGCATAAACACGTACACCAGGGGCACATGTTTAAATAGCATGTCATGTCTCTTGGGCGAGAAACTGAAAGGGCAAGTAAGGAACAACAAGAAGGGTAGAAATCGGGAAGTAGGAGGAACAAGTCCAGATGGAAGGGAA
>PVIC010031455.1:0-21309 GCA_004025085.1 Thryonomys swinderianus | reverse complement strand
GCCCAGCATTATATGTGGTTACCGGGATTGAACTCAGGGCCTTGCGCTTGCGAGGCAGGCACTGGAACCACTGAGCTAAATATCTGGCCCATGAGTTGCATTTTTAATAGGTGATTCCTTCAGCCTAATTGGTTGTCACCATCACTCTGCATTCTGTCCTCTTACCACAACCACGCATAGAGGAGGTCAACCTCAGCAGCCTCGAGGCCTCATAGTCGAGGGAGCAGCTTATAATTCATGTCACAAGCCCAGGTGTGATGTGTGGGGGCAATAGTCTGCAGGTACTGGTAGAATGAGAGGACACCATAACAGGTCCAGATGTGGGTACCAGGTAGGCCTTGGGACATAGCCTTCCAATATGCTTTGGTCCCTCCAGGTTTTTTGGAGGCCACATGATTCTAGAGGCTCTGGCCTCCTTAGCACCTCCACAGAGAATCACACTGTATGTTGGTTTAACTATTTGTCTTCTTTCCTTCAGAATATTGACATCACAAACTTCAGCAGCAGCTGGAATGATGGGCTGGCCTTCTGCGCACTCCTGCATACATATCTTCCAGCCCACATTCCGTATCAAGAGCTGAACAGCCAAGATAAGGTAAGACAGGTCACAGGACACCATTTCTCTCACAGAGTGAGAACCAGGGACAGCACAGGACAGCCCCCTTCTGCCTCGGCCTCATTCTGAGATTGGTCACTTGTACTCAGCCATCTGCTCCCTGATCCACCCTGTGAGGAATATTTGATTGGTTTAAAAGTCACCACATGACATCATCCCCAGAGGGGGTAGTCAGTCCTTCCTAGGTGACAACATTTATCCAAGGGCTTCAAGAATGGATGGGGAAAGGCTGTTCATGCCATAATGATCAGGTCGGAAATGTCCAGAAAATGCCAGCTTCCCATCACCTCTGGACCAAGACTGTCTCTCATAGCCCACTAAGCATTGTGAATCTCAGAACTGATGAGAAACACCACCCTGTGCAATCACGACCCATAGTTCGGGGTATCCCATCCAGGGAGCTCCTCAAGGTCAGAGGACAGGCCCAGGACCCCTGCCTGGTCTCCCACCTCCCAACATGGTTGCCCCCGGCCCTAAAACAACCCTTGCAGGTCCCTGCAGGGAGAAAATCCTCTTGGCAGGTAGACATTTCTGGCTTTCTGGGTATGTAACCAGGTGACTCAGGGTCCTCACGCTGGAAAGCACAGGTATGTGGAGAAGAGAGTGGCAGGGCCACCGTGGGCATCCACAAGGTACTTGGTATAGACTAGGAATCCTGAGGGACCCAGTGCAGGTTTGTCTTGGCCCAAACAGAGTTGAGTATCCATCCTCTGTGTGACCTTTCTCCTTTGTTCCCCATGCACTACTGCGACGTGATTTCTCTTACAGAAAAGGAACTTCACACTGGCCTTCCAGGCAGCTGAAAGTGTCGGCATCAAATCCACACTGGTAAGTGCCCAGTCTCCACTGGGAAGTCACTGGCAGGGCATTCCTGCTGGAGGAAGAACATGCTTACTGGTGGTAATGAGAGTAGGGCGGTGGGTGGAGGTGATGGGGAGTCCCGTCCAGGTGGGTGCTGCAGTGGGATCTTACCCATTTCCTGTGGTGCTTTGTGCATCATGTGAAACACCCGCAGGAAGCACCCATGTGGGCAGGTGGCTAGTGACCTCATGAAGGCCTGTTCTTATGGTTGTCTCTTCTTTATCAGAATCTTTGGGTTCAGGGGAAAAAAAAAACAAAACAACTTGATATTTATAAACCTCGCACAGGTCAATGTGCCTGCCTTTTGTCAGTGTAGAGAAAGAGGATAGCATGCATCCTGAGTCAAGGAGGACAGCTTATGGGCTGGAGAGTATTAGCTGCATGTCTTACAAGGGCCATGGCACTGTCCTGCTCACAGTGCAAAGAACCAGGTGTAGAAAATAACACAGCCTTAGGTTTCAGGTCCTTGTGCAGGTTTCTGCCCAGTCCCTGCCAAAGCTTACAACAGGCATGCTTCTGTCAGGAGCTCTGGATGTCATGACCAGGTCTGACCCACTGGAAGAAAATAGTGGCCTAATACAGAATGTTGCTTCCACACCTAAGACTCTGTTACTCCGTAAACTAAATACTGTAGAAGCACACTGACCACACACAGATGCCATTGAGCTGCTGCGGGCTTTTCACAAAGCAAACTGTCCCATGGGGCCTAGGACCCCAACTCTACCTCCAGGGCCACCACCCCACCTGTTTCCTGCCCACTCAATTCATACGTCGCAGGTTTCTGGTATTCTGCAGGTAAAGAACAGTTTGACTGGTGGTGCATGCCTGTAATCCCAGCACTGTGCTAGGCTGAAGGAAGGTAACTGAAAGCTTGTACCCAGCTTGGGCAACTTAGCAATTTCAAGAGACCCTATCTCAAAATTGAAAAAGCAGAAGTAGGGATGTGAAGGTTCTGGATTTAATCCCCAGTACCAAAGCAGGGGGCATCTTGTGGGTTGGGTCACCCAGACAGATGAAACTCTTCTGGCCTTGACAGAAGGTGTCAGTGGTGCTCTGTATGGCTCAGGCAGAAGCAGGCGTCTTGGGGATAATACTGACGGCGCTGGAGGAGGCACCAGCTCGAGGCCCGCAGTAGAGATGGGAAGGAGGAGGCATTCTGGGCCAGGCCTGTGATATGCATAGTCACACTTGTCAGGGTTAGACAAAGATGACCTTCACTGTTGCTGATGAACCCATTGGGATGGGGCAGGAGGTGACCTGCAATCCTAACCAAGCCCCTTCTCTTGTCAGGACATTAACGAGATGGTACGCACCGAACGGCCAGATTGGCAAAATGTTATGTTGTACGTGACAGCAATCTACAAGTACTTTGAAACTTGAGCACATCAGGAGGAGCTGCCGCTGGCTGGGGACCTCGGCAGCCATCAAGCGACCGACACCCTTAGCTATGCACCCCTAAAGCTTTCAGCAACTCTGGGCTGTCCTGCAGCGTGTGAGCCTCAGCCTGGAACCTCTGCATAGGAAGAACTCGGGTCTGCGCCCATAGTGCACACTGGGGCTCCTCCACGTGACCTGTCCACCCAGCGCATGTGGGCACAGCACGCAGCATGCAGGCTGGCTTCCTTCTGAACACAGGTTGAACTCCATTAGTGCCCAGGATGTAGAAACAGAAGGCTCAGACACAGCTAAACTTGGGAGAAGGATGGATTATGGGGTGTTCCTAGAGGTCGGTGAAAGCTTCAGCTGCAGCACTTCTTGACTGTCACCCACATGGATCCTGCTGCTGGTGAAAACCAGGGGGACAGTGGGAACCTGGCCAGCGTCTGCTCGCTAGTCTTGGGGCAGAGTCAACCTTGCCCTTTACATGGGTCTGTTTTCCAGGAGTGTCACTACACAGTCAGGAAGACCCAGGTGACAAGGATGTCCTGGTCACCACTGAATAAGGGTTTTCAACTACAGTTAAGAAAAGTGCACAGAAGCGCAGCGTAGGTGATCCTACCTCACAGCCTGCCGCTGGCTAAGCCCACACTATTGCTGGGCTCCGGTTGGCAGGGAGCAGGCAGGATCCTTGCCTGGTACTCAGCCTCCTGCCTGTAGCCCTGCCCTGACTTCAGGCTTCTGAGAAGAGGGTCTGATCAAAAGGAGTTCTAGTTAAGATTTTTGATTTATTATGAGCAATATTGTGAAAGTAGCTCCTATTCTGTTAGTACCAAATTTAAATTGTTCTATGTCAGGCATGGTAGCTCATGCCTGTAATCACAGAACTTGGGAGGCTGAGGCAGGAGAATTGCCATGAGTTTGAGGCCAGCCTGGGGATACATAGTGAATTCAGGGCCACACTGGGCTACATAATGAGACCCTGTCTCAAAAAAAAGTTAAATTAGTTTAATAAGCATAGAAATGAAACACAAAATCTGGATATAATAGAACAAGAGCAGGGAGTGAAGTAGGCAGTATCTGAGAAAACATATGTGCTTCAGGAGCCCACGGTGTGACTTAATGTCCCTGCTGAGTGGCTGAGATAAAACTCCTTTTAACAGGAATGTAAGAAAGTGCCTTACCTCCCCTCGTCAGGCCAGCCCGTGCCTCCTCACCAGGGCAGGTGTCAGCAGGGATTCGGGGGCCTGGGCCTGCCCTTCCCAGGTGCAGGTCTGTGCTCTCTGAGCCAAAGCCTTACTTAGAGGTGGTCTCTTGATGACTTTCAGGCTGGGACTCAAAGCTCATTTTGGGCGCAGGGAGCCCACATCTCATTGTGCGTAACACAGTAGCTCTTTGGTTGAACAGTGTCAAAACCTGCACCTCCTGATTATAACTGGCACCTGAAAGGCACCATGAGGAAGACTGACCACCAGAGATAGTTGAGTTGCAGCCCCACCGACTGGACGCAAGCAACCGGCTCCGCAGAGACCCACCCTGTTCATCACAGGCCGAAGGTCGGCATTCAAGCGCAATGTTCTTTTTAGAAGTTTGACATGTATGTGGAGCCTAGAAAAGAAAGTGGCTGTTAAGAGGTGGCCTCTGTGTATCTGTGCCCTACACTATGCCATCACCATCACCAGGCAGTTGGTGCTGCCCATCCGCCCTGCCTAAGTGTCCTAACCTGGCAGGGGAGGCTGCTGCCCCTGGCTAAAGCCTTTAGTGAAATGCCCATTGTCAACAGAAAGAGAGGCAGCATCAGCCTCAGAGCACCCCGGAAGACACCGGACACCTGCTTCCTCGGATGCCCGGCCTGGTCCTTCCAGCTGAGTTCTGTTCTTGTCCCTGTTACTCTGACAGCTGTCGGCAGGAGTGACTGCTCATGTGCAGATCGTTTCCAGTGTCTCCACTTCGTCTCTCCAGGTTCCCGCCTCTGCTCCTGTTCACCTTCTAGGAGGCCTATCTGCTAGGGTGTCTGGTCGTGTTTTGTTTATTTATTATGTCACAGCATGGGGTGGGGGCTGTCATGACTAAGAAGACTTCTATGAGCCTGCAGTTGACGATTTCATCCCTTGCTGCCCATGTGAGATGAGCTCTAGCAGCTCGTGCTGGGAGGGGAATGGTAGAATCATCTGCAGGACGGCAGCGGTCACCATTGGCCTGTGTCACTTGGACACTGAGGGCCCAGCATCAAGCCTGGGAGCGGCGGCAAAGACAGGAGAGTTCAGGAAGGGCCATCCTGGCCCTGCCTATCTGGAGGTTATCTCAGGCCTCCCGGCCCCAAGTGAGGGTCAGACCTTGTTTGCGCAAGGTCTGCAGGTGCCAGGACTCCAGAGCACTGGTTTTTACCCCTCCTAATAGGACCCTTCCAACACTGTCGGCTCTATGGGAGTGACTGTAATGATCGTGTATGTTGAAAGGTGGGTACCTGCTTTGTAGTCTCCAGGGAGTCATTTTGCCTCTTCTCTTTAAGCACAAGCTTTACTGCAAAAGGGCCAGTTACCTTTCTATTTCTACCACAGGCTTCTGCTGACTGACCAATGATACTTTGTCATTTTGTCCTAGTAAATACTCTTGAATGTATTAAATTGTTCAAACACATCTGGCTTGGACTTTCCTAGCTCGCCTTCCCTCTCCACTGTCTCCGACACTGTCACACAAACCCAAAGTGCACCTGGACCCAGATGACCCCTGTCGCACTGAGGAGGCCTCCCCGGGCCCAGCTCTCAGCCCTCCCCTGCTCGTGGAGCACCTGCCTGGCGTGGGAGACTGCTGTGCCCGCGGCAGCTCTGCAGGGCCTCAGCACCTTCAGGCCTCTGGCCCATGAAGCCATGCCATGGGATAGGATGGGGGCCCCAAGGTCTGGCCTGCCCTGGAGACTCAGAATCTTTGACGGGTGACAAGACCCAGAAACGCCAGCGGAGCCACGCCGTGAGAGTGGGAGCCCCATGTACACCGCACGCAGTCAGGCATCCAACAGGGTCTTTTTTTTTTTTGAGACAGGGTCTCGCTTTGCAGTTCAGGCTGGCCCTGAGCTCACTATGTAGTCCAGGCAAGCCTCGAACTCAGCAATCCTCCTGTCCTCTGCCTCCCGAGTGCTGGGATTACAGGCGTGAGCCACCACGCCCAGCCCAACAGGGTTTTTGTCTTCCTAAAATTGTATCTTTCTAGAGATGACTCTGGGGATGTATAAAAAAGTACAGAGAAGCAAAAAGAAGGAAGTACTACCCAGAGGCAGCCAGTTAAGTTTTTCTTACTGTGCATCTTTCAGTGGTGTAGGGGTAGAAGCTAGGGCTGAAGTGTGCCAGGCAGGTGCTTGACCATGGAGCCGCATTCCAGCCCGCTCTGCCTCCTGGTGTAGTCTGACCGCGGGGATCTGCCCTCCACACTCGTCCCCTCACACATATTCTGTGTGCGGGGTCCGTGGGCCACAACCTTACACTGGAAGACAGGTCAGCGTCTTATCCAGACCTGAGACTCCCCGGGACAAGGGGTCCCAGGGAGGGTGAGGGCTCGCCCAGCCGGAGTTCGGGTACGTCCTGAGGGTGCTCGTGTAGGGTGACCATTGTGACCCCAGGTTGGAGCCTGGAGCACAGGACCGTGGCAGGGACTGGACCAGGACTCGCCCCAGACCCGTGCACTCACCGCACACTGGACAGGCCTCCCGGGCTGAGGTGGTCAGTGAGACACTGCATAGCGAGGGAGCGCGCCCCTCCGCACGCGGGGGCCCAGCTGCCACCCCTCGGTGGGGCGGAGTCCCAGGGGCAGACCCTGAGGCTGACCCATCAGAGGCCTCTGCCCAGGGAACCTGCCTGGGGCCTGCAGGCCCATCCCGAGGGCAGGACCTCTGAGGGGCAACTTTGATGGATGTGAAGGGAGAACCAGGTGTCCTAGGAGATACTGAGGAAGGGTCCCCTAGAGCTCTCCAAACACCGCTTCCTTGGCCTGAGACCCTGGCCTGTTGGCCGTGACCGACTTGGATCCCAGTCTCACAGTGCCAGCAAGCTTCAGGTAGCCTAGATTGTTCCAGTGGTCCCTTCGGCGGGACTCGGGGACGGATCTGGTGTTGACCTATAGTCACAGTGTTCCATCAGGTGGTGGCTAAAGTTTTGGGTTTCTAGGATTTGTGACTCCATTGGCCAGAGCTCTGGACCAAACAGGGTAGGACTTGGGAGGCCAGGTAAGGGTGTAGGAGGACAGAATGCCACCTGGCAGTGCGTGTGGAGGGCATGAGAAAGGGTCAGGAATGTGGAAGGGCTGGTCCTTGTCCCTAAGAGGCCCCCAGACAGTGCTTTGTCCCATGTGAGGAGGGGGCAGCAGGGCCGGAGGGTTGGAGCTGAAACTTGGGAAGAGACAAGCAGACAGCACTTACTGGGCAGGAAGCAGACGGGCTCTCAGGAGACCACAGCGCCCGCCGCCACTGGCGCTTGTGGGAGCCGTGGCCAGCACTGAGCAGCTCTTAGGACGTGAGGGTCTTCCAGAGGGGCCAGCAACACTTGGGACATACCAGGCTGTTGCAGCCTCTGCACCATGGTGACCTGCCAGGCATCCTCTGATGCGGAGGAGGGCAGTCTGGCAGAGCCCAGTGCTGGGAGTACAGGGAGGACATGGAGGGGGCCCGTGGCTGCCCTCGGAGTTAGGAGTGCTGGGGCCTGGCAGAAGGCTGTCACTGTCCACCGCAGAGCCAGGACAGACAAGGCTCATTCCCCCCAGGGGGGTTCCCGACTACACTGATGGGCCAGATCAGCTCCAAGGCAGACTCGCCGTGCCCTCCCCTGCCAGAAGCAGCCACGGGATGGAGCATCTCCCGTACTCGGAGGGTTGGGGGGGTGCTCCTCCATCTGCCATGGCTCCAGGGACTTGATCCTACCATTTCAGAACTTCCTTCACGCTGCAGATAAACTGGAGCTGTGTGAAGTCTCCTGATCACCGCAGGGAAAGCTGGGTGAGCACCCACTGGGTGCATTGTCCTAGTCCTGGCGTGTCTTTCTCCCTGATGTGGCTTCACTGGCCCCAGTACAAACAATGAGGGCCAGAGGCCACCAGGTGCATCCTGGGCAGGAACAAAGAGCTGGGAGCGTGGGGTGGGGGTGGCAGTCTGAGGAGGGATTTCTGGAGCAGGAGAGTGCCCTGCTGGCCCCCTCCACCTCGCCTGAGTAGTGGGGGCCTGGGCGGAAGGAAGGCGGGGTGACCACAGCTTTCAAAGCCTGCCTGAGACTGGATAGGGAAGCCAAGGTCCAGAGATGGGAGCTGGGGGCTGCCAGGGCCATCTCCATGCCCACCAAGAGTCAGTGGCCATGCCCAGGGAAGACCTGCGCCCTTTGCCATCAGCACACTCTCAGTGCAGCCTTGCACCCGAGGAAAGTTCTCACAGCTGGCAAGGCAGCCAGGCGAAGACCAAGGACGGGGCTCAGTCTAGGAGAGGGTCCCCAGGCGGCTTAGAGGAGCAGTACAGGAAGGGGCGGGGCAGGCAAGCGAACAGCCCTCCTTCGTGCTACTCCGTCACCCCTGCAGCTCAGGGAGGACCTGTCTGAGCAGCCGCTTCCCTGGGGACCCGGCCTAGGGTGCCTGGTAGATGGCGAGGACTGCGGGGCTCAGCACTTCCTCTCCCTCTGACAGGCCGAGCGGAGACCTGACCTGGCCTGGTCCCTCGCAGCCTCTTACTCCTCATGGCAGTTCTAGGGTCTTGGAGCTCACTGGAGTTGGAGCCAAGCCAGGCCCTACCCGTCCTCAGGGCACAGCTCCCCGAGCCCTGGGCACCAAGACCAGGGGATGGTTGCACTGGCCACTAGGACCCAGGGAGGGCTACAGGGCTTTGACAAGGCCCTTGCTCACCGAGCGAGGTGCTGCCACAGTGCACAAGGCCAGCCGTGTGTGAAGGACCCAGCGGAAGGTGCTGGTGCCAGAGAAGGAGTGGCCATCACTGGGGACGACAGGGGCTCGGGAGCAGTGGGGTCTCTGAGAATAGGCTGTTTCTGACTCATGAGCTTCTCTAATGACAGGGTATTCCTTGCATGTTAAGAACTTCAGGTCTGATACGAACAGGCTGGACAGGAGAGTGTTGTCGCCCGTAGCGGTGGAGTAGAAGGGGTCCTCGGAAAGCCGCAAGAAATGGCTCGTTCTGGGGCGGCCCCAGCCACCGGTCCTAGGGTCCATGTCCCCTCCTGGTGGTGGTAGTGCTGAGGGCTCCTTCCCTAAGGAAAGCAAGGACCCTGGGAAGAGGGGGCGGACAACAAAAACCAGGACTGGGGAATGATGAGTGTGTGCTGGGTTCCCCGGCCAGGTCTGAGGGCGGAGAGATGTCAGGAGGTGGAGGCGGGGAGCAGCAGTGTCCCAGGTTTAACTTCGGGTACAGGTACCCACCCCAGCCCACTGTGCCCCGCCGGGAGCTCTCAGGGTCCTCCTAGATGTAAGGGACACCAGGATGAGGAGGGGCCGAGGCCGGCACACAGGAACAGGAGGCCTGGCCTCAGCCCCAGGAAGAGCCAAGGAAGCAGCCAGTGATCAAGGCCGAGTCCTTGCATCGGTCCGAGCTCCTGCCAGTGAGGGGCCAGAGCCCTGTACATCCTCTTCCCTGAGCTGCAAGCAAGGAGCTGCTCCGGCACAGGCCAGTCCTCCACCCTGGCCGCTGCCCTGAGGTCTAGCCTGGCCCTGAGCGAACCCACTGGCCCTAGGAGGGTGTTCCCCAAATCCTCCAGCGGAGGCCTGGCTATCTGAGGGGCTTGTCTTGCTGGGAACAGACTGGGGTTAGTTCAGACCCCTCCAGATACAAAAGCCAAAGGCAGGTCCACTTGCACGGCTGAACTGCGCTGGATATGAGGTCATTCGCACTAATAAGCCTCCAGAACAAAGGCTGGGAGAGGAAGTTCCCAGGCCCGAGTCTCAGATTCCCAGTTAAGTCTGTGGTGCGGACGGCTCCCACCTCCTCCTCCTAGAGAAGGGGAGGAAGGCGGAGTCGTGGCCCCAAGGGGCACCAGGAGCTGTAACAACAGGGTCGCGGGCCCCCAGCCTGGGGCGCGGACAGGGAGTGACACCGGGCACCAACGCCGTCCGGACCTGATGATAAGGGACGGGAGAGCCCAGGGAGGACCGAGGCTGCAAGGGAGGCCCCAAGAGCTTCTAGGAGGACGGCGATGGCAGGGGTGTGGCCCAGAGTTTCACAGGGCGGGGTAGATGGGAGACTCTGGGACAGGGCGGAGGCGTGGCGCGGCAGGGGGAGGCTGGGAAGCATGGGGCCTACGAGGGCACGCTGTGGGGTGGGGGCTTGCGGGGCGGCGTGGCGGCCCAACCCTGCCAGGGGCACGCGCAGTCCTCCCGGCCTCGGTTTTCCCGGCGCGACGGGGCAGCGGGGGAAACCGTGGGTCTCGAAGCCGCCTGCAGGGGGCGCCGGTGAGCGGCACGGCTGGAGCCCGAGCGCGGCGGCCGCGGAGACAGCGGGAGCTGGCGCGCCCGCAGGTCAGCCCGGGTACCAGGTCCGGGGTACTGGTTCTGGGCTCCAGGAGTTCCGGGAGGGCGGCCTGGAGGTCTGGAGCCGTCGGAAGCGGCCCGGACAGGAGAGCTGGTGAGGGCGCCCGTCGCACCGACCCTTCCCGCCGCCCCACCTGCGAGTCCGCGGCTCCGGGTCCGAGCCTGCCCGCGAGTGCCCTGCGCGGGGGGCGCGGCGCGGTCACGTCCTAAGCCCGGCCGCGGGCGCTGCGCGGATCCCCGGCAGCCCCGGCCGACGGAAAGGTACGTGGGGCGGCGGGAGGAGGACGCGGGCGCGGCGGCCGGCGCGGCGGGGTGCAGAGCGCGAGTCCGGACCCGGCCGTCGGGCCGTCCGGGCGCCGTGGCGCATCCGGCCCGGGCGGGGCTGGGGGCTCCGAGCGAGGCCGAAGGAGGCGGCGGCGGCGCCCCTAAGAACGAAAAGGGGCCCGACAGGTGGCGGGGCCGGGCGGGACCGCTCTTCGGGCCGAGGCGTCCGAACCGCGGGGGCTCAGCATCCCGGGCGGCCGGGCGTCTGGAGGCGGCGCAGCGCGGCCATCCTGTGCACAGAGGCCGCGGGATCCGGCCGGGGGGACACGGGGGGGCCGGGCCGGTGGCGCTGGGGGCGCAGGCGGACGGGTCTGGTCCTCGGCCCCGCTGCCCCGGGCGGGCGGAGGTAGGAATGGCGGGAATGGTGACGGCCCTCGAGGAACCGGACCGGAGAGGAGGCGGCCGCGGACCAGCAGGGCAGAGGTGCAGACTTTGACTCCCCCGGCTGTACCAGGGAAGGAGGAGGGAGACCGAGCCGAAGCGGAAGCCGGGGCCGCCCAGCCCCTCTGCCCGTGACTAGAGTGGGGCGGTGGGGCGGCGGGTAGGAGCTGGGGCAGGTGTTCTCCAGGCCCCTGAGAGGGGATACTGGCTCCCTCGTCCGCCTCCTTCCCTTACGAGGCTCCATCCCGACCCAGAAGTCTGCCTCCTCCGCCCAGGGCGCTGGATGCCCAGCACAGTGCTCCGGAGGCCCCGTCTCTCTGGACCCGGAGACTCCGCACCTTCCATATTCAAGCTGCCGCCCCACGGCCAGCCAGGGCTGCCCTCCGGGGTGCCTGCCGTGGAGTCGCTGGCTTCCTCTTAGCCAAGGGCCTTGGATGCAAGGTGGCCCCCTTCCTGCCTCTCAGCAGGTCCTCGTTGGGGGGGGGGCTCCTCTCTGGTCCACACCTCGTAGTTCAGCCCTTGCCTTTGGGAGTCCTCGGGCGTCTCAGACTCATGTATCCCTTGAGCAAATCCCGACCAGTGGCCCTTCGTCCGTGCTTCCCATTGCTGACTGGGTGCTGGCGAGGTGGCCACCCCTTGCATGAGCTGGAGGAGTATAAGGGCCCCCCACACACCTGGTAGGAGACAGGCTTTGGGCCAGACTGAACAGGGCAGTGGCTGGTCATAAGAGTAACTGATGGGCCAGAGATTTTGATGCCCCAGCCTGGCTCTGGTCTTGCCACCTTCGCTAAGTGGGTGGTCTTGGCAAGTCACTGTCCTGGGAATTCAGTTTCTCATGTGTATAGCAAGGATAGTGTTCCTAGCAGTGCCCATTGCGTGGGGCCCAGATGGAAATGAGAGGGGCTGGGGTCGGAGGGAGCCGGGTTGGGGCAGAGTAGCGGCCTACGCTTGAGCTGGGAAACCCTGGAGGAGTGTCAGGGAGGATGCAGGGATTCCAGTGGGCACGGGGAGGTGTGGGCAGGGACTGGCTTGAGAACAAGCAGGTGGCTTCAGGGTGTCCTACAAGTTCAGGACTTGAACTTGTGTGTGGGACCACAGCCCCACAGCCCCGGATGGCTCACAGCAGTAACGTGAAATCCCACAGTGACTCTTGCTACCCTCTGACCTGCCTGATCTTGAGTCATCTCTGCCCCGATGAGCCAGACTTGCCATTTTGGTATCTTCGTGATCAGTATCGTCGGGTGCAACTTTAACCTGCCCTGAGGGTCATGGATACATGAGAGCGGTTGATTGTGCAGAAGGAAGGACAGCCAGACAGACAGATGGCACAGCTGGGGAGGATTTTGCTGCGGCAGTGGACATCCTGCGGAGAGGAGACCCGCAGCCAGGTTCTGATCTGGTGAAAGAAGCCAGCAGGGAGGGTCTTGGCCCCGGGACATACTGGATGCTACCGAAGGGTAGCGGGAGGGAGACAGTGGTTAGGAGGACAGAGGGGACTGAGTGTCTAAGGGCGGGTTCTTGGTCCATGTCGGGCCCAGGCGGGGAAGGAGCAGAACTGGGACACCCAGAGGAGGTCCTCGGAGAGCAGTTACCTCCTCAGCGGGACTCAGGGCCCCGGCTGGTGAGAAGAAACGGATTGCGGGCAGAGAGGGGGACCCTAATCCCTTTAGTCCCAAAGCCGCGAGATCCTGCCAGGGCCGGGGAGGTCCACAGTAGCCGGCAGAAGGGGCTGGAGGCCTCGCTGCCGCTGTCCCGGACACCGTGGGCCTTCTCTGACAGGCACCCGGGCCTTGGGCAGACAGACTGTTTTCTTTGCTACAGTCTCTCCCTTCGCCTCCTTGTCTGACTCAAAGGCCTTCTCCTCCCAGAAGCCTCTCTCTGGGCCCACGTCCACTCCCGCAGCTCAGGCCTATTTTGGAAGCTGCTGGGCCGGGGTTGCCCTTCTGTGGCGCCTGCGTGTGTGGATGCCGCTGCTCCCTAGCGCAGGCCTTCGGCTGCAGCTGTCAGCGAGGAGAGGTCACAGGGCTTCGCTTCTGCCTCACAACGGCCTCTGCAAGCTGTGAGCTTGGCTGGGGTGGGGGTGGGGGACGGCGGGAGAGCTAAGGTGGGCCCTGCTCAGGTTGGCCCAGCTCCCCTGCCCCCTTCCTTCAGCCTCCAGGGCTGCACCCCACACCCATGGCCTGTGGGAACCACTTCCTGCCGCTCATGTACTTAGCACTGCCCCTTCGACAGCCCAGCCTCCTGCTAGAGACCCGTCCCGGGCCCTCGGGCGTCTGTGTGCTCAGGACTTCCTGTGCCTGCTTCAGGCAGTGCCCAATACCTGCCATGTGCCATTTGTGGGAGGTGCAGGTGCTGGGCCTTTCCCATGACGCTGTCTCACCACAGCCTGTGCACACGTGAGGAGCCGCAGCACGGAGGGGCAGCCTCGTGTGCCAGCCCGAGGGAGCTGTTAAGCTGCGTCGGTGTGGGTCTCGCCCCAGCGGCTTCCACCTCAGGGCGGGCTCCCGGCAGCTCTGTGGGGCGGGCCTCGTGGAGGAGGCTTGTCTAAGCAGCGGCTGGAGATGGGGTAAGTGGCTCCCTCCGGAAAGGAGGACAGGGACCTGCGGCCTCTCTGGCACCTGCTTGGGCCTATGGGGATGGTAAGGGCTGTTGCAGGCATCCTACAGGGAGAAGGGTACTGCAGCGAGCCTGGGGGCACTGGGGGTAAGTCTGAGGCACCACAGGGCTGGTCTGCGGCTGGCAGCATGAAGGCTGCTTCCAGGCAGGCCCAGTGCCTCGGCCTCCGGCTGCAGGGAGCTGGTTCTCCGTTTCTGCCCACATCCTGTCTCCAGGAGCAGAAAGCAGCAGCCACATACTCGAAGGCCATGGGGGAGGGGCATCCAGGGCGCCTGCCTGGGTACCTGGACCAGGCCAGACCGGCACCAGGCGTCTGAAATGAGTCTGTGTCCTCAGAGGGACAGAGAGGGCAGGAGGCCGAGACCCGCTGGTCACTGAGCTCAGCAGCCATCGAAGTCACCCGTTGTGCCCCAACTGTTGCTTGCAGGGGGCTCTGTGGGTACTAGGACTCTGGGAGGCTGGTGCCCAGTCACTGCTTGTGGTTTGGGAGCAGGTGCCTCCCTGACCCATCCTCACATTATCCTTTGCTTGGTGCCTCTGAGGCTTTTACTCAGTTTCCGAGAGTCAGATTGGTGTTTTTACACCTCCCTTCCATGTCTGCTTTACCCCAGTGACCATCTCCATGAAATTCTGGAGAGAACTCCCCCTTGAGAATGTCCTGCCTGCGTCCCCGAAGCCCATCACATCTGCTGTATTCTTGGGTTCATTCCTTGTGCTTTTCATATCCAGCAGTTTATTTCCTGTTTGTTTCCACCTGTTTATGTGTCTGCCAATGAGGTTCCAAGTTCTCATTCTTGTTCATCAGTGATATTTCTCCGTTTCTATGAGGATCTAAAATGTCTTTAAAAATAATTATTTCATTATTCCGGTGCCTTCCTGTCTTCCACTTTCTATGTTTTTGATACTGCTGCTTTATCTTCCTTAGCCTTAATTTTCCTCCTGTGTTTTGAATTGGGGTCTGCAGCTCACTTGAAATGGGAGTCAGTGCCCCGTAAGTCCCCAAATCGCCACTCTGGAATTTCCCGGGCCCACTCTGTCTTCAGAACTCCCTGCTGTAGGCTCAGGACCCAAAAGCTAGCAGTAAGTGGCCCAGGGGGTCCCATGGTCCAGCAGCTGGGATGCGTGCTGGCACTCCCGACTATGTCCCGGGCGAACCTCTGATGTGAGAAAGGGAGGGCACTTTAAGGCTGGGATTCTGGAGCCCAGCGCGGCTGCGCTGTGTTCCACTCCTCACCCTTCCCGACCTCCATGTGAGGCTGGTGTTCGGGGCACCACCTGGGAGCCAGCGGGCTCGAGGGGGTACCGCGACCATTGGGGCCTTGCTAGTCCGAGGTACAAAGAGCCAGAAGAGGTGGGCCGGCTGTATGAGTTTTGATTAAAAAGAGTTTCAGTTGGGCCGGAGGGTTAGCTCAGTGGTTCCGGTGCCTGCTTCGCAAGCGCAAGGTCCTGAGTTTGATCCCCGGTGACCACATACAATGCTGGGCGTGGAGACTCACAGTCACCAACAATCAATACCACATACCACAGTGCCGGGCGTGGTGGCTCACGCCTGTAATCCCAGCACTCGGGAGGCAGAGACAGGAGGATTGCTGAGTTCGAAGCTTGCCTGGGCTACATAGTGAACTCAGAGCCAGCCTGAACTACAAAGCGAGACCCTGTCTCAAAAAAAAAAAAAAAGAGTTTCAGTTAAACTCACCAGGTCAGGTCGGGTGGGGAAGGCAGGAAGAGGCGACGGTTTGGAGTCTGCGTGCTGGGAACCCTGTCCATGCTCCTTCAAGCCATACTGTGCGCATTCTGCAGCATGTGTCTGTGTCTTCCCCGGGACAGCGTCTTCCCTCTGCTCCACCTGCAACAAGGGACAGTCTCGAGGAAATGTGACATCATTAATATTTAATTTCCCCTCCCGGCTAGCAACAGATGACTGGAGGATTAATTACAGAGGCAGAGCCAACCTAGAGGAATAGGAAATCATCAGACCCTGATCCTGACCCCTCCTCGCTTTCCTGTGGCTAGGAGAGGCTTCTGGAAGAAGAGAAGCAGAGGGGAGCCCCCCGGAGTGCCCTGTGGCTGAGTTCCACGGCATTCACCACCCTTTCATGGTCCCAGGAGGGGTGAGAGGTCACTTTGCCTTTTGGGGCCTCAGCTTCCTCATCTGTAAAATGCTATTGAGGGGACCAGCAGGGACACAAACATCTGTCATTTCCTGAGCTCCCAGGCAGGTGGGCGGCCTCTTTAGGAGAGCCAGGGTCCGTGTCCCGGCTTCAGACAGGTAACCTCTGTGAGAGCAAGGATTTGCTAGCTCCGTGGTGGCTGTTAGCCAGCTGTATCGGCCCCAGCTCTGGTCGGTGAGGCACGCAGTGGAGCTAGTGGGAGCATTTATACCACAGGGAAAGGCTACGACTCAGGGCGCCTCTGGCCAGCTTTGAGCCCATTTGCCAGCCTCCAGCCAGGAAGTCCCCAGAGACCTCCTCTGGGAGCACACAGTTCCCGAAACCCCCCCTTACCCCCCACCCCGCATGCCTTGCCCTGCCTGATGGGGTCGTGCCTGGGGAAGGCGCAGCTGCCACTGGGCCCTGGTTTAGCAGATGCCCAGGAGATGGCCTGTAGCACCGGGAAGGCTCACCCAAGATGTGCTGGAGAGTCAGGAATGTTGAGGGGAAGGTTCGAGGGGGAGCAGGCCATGCAGGCGGGAGAACGATGTGTGTCTTTCGGCCCTTGCCAGGCTGTCCGTGGCAGGGGGCATCCCATGAGACTGGCCGAGAGTGTGACTTCCATGTAGTTGGGAAGGCGGCAGGGCGTCCCTTAGACTAGGGTTCTCGGGCAGGTATCAAAGGCTGCCAGGGGAGTCTCACCAAACAATACAGGCTCGGGTTCCTCACAGGGCCCTACTGAGGTGGGCATCCTAACTGGTATGGAGTCAGTGCGGTCTGCAAGGTAGGTGCTGGTGGTGTGACCTGTCGCCAGGGCCTTGGTGGTGGAACTGGGGAGCCCTGTCTGGCCTCAGCAGAGGTGTGATGGGGGCGTGTCTGCCATGCCAACTTTCTCACCTGAGATGGTCAGATTGGCAAAAGGGTGTGGTGTCTCTCCATGCAAATTCCCTCCGAGAGGGCCCGAAAGACATCCTGTGGTTGTCTTCTTCCCCAGGAGGCACCAGTGGTGGGAGGCAAGATCCCTGGAGGGCAGTAATTCCCCAGGGGCTCAAAGGGCCTAAATACACCGTGGCCTGTTGCAGCTGCTGCCGGGTGTGGGAAGCCACGCCGATCCGTAGGCCAGGACCTGGTGGGAAACAGGTCCACGGCGAGCCCAGCTCCACCGGCACCCATTGAGCCTAGATCTGGGGACCCCTGGTGAGGGCTGCTCTGTACTTTGGGCCAGGAGTATGTGACCGAAAGGGCACCGGGGACTTGGTCCAGCCTGTCCGAGGGACACACTGTGAGCAGCTGGCTGGCAAATGCCCAGTGTGAAGCCGGGCACAGCAAGTCTCAGCCCTCGCGAACTGGTGCAGGCAGCTCCGGTTTCTGTTGGGGTTTAGTCTCCTCTCTTCCTCCTCCTTGGCTCCTCTGTGTCGTTGATCCATTTCGAGCCACCTAGTGGCCCAAAAGGGCCTGTTGGGGGCGGGGCGGGAGGCCCCCAGCCTGAGGCAATGACAGCTTCGCAGTTAGAAGGAAACTTGGGGTGTAATGCACCCCTCTGTTGCTCTTGATCAATTTAGAGTGTGAGTGTGGGGAAGGCTGTGGCCTTTTGAAGAGGCCAGAGGCCGGGAGTGACCTTCTACCAGGGTCCATAGTCACACTTTGTCCCTCGGGTCCCAGAAAAGACAAGGGAACGCGTGACCACAGAAGGCGGCCTGTAGCCTTCATCTCTGGGCAGGTGGTGGCTACCGCTAGTGTACCATGACAGTTCAGGACTGAAGAGGGTAGATTGGGGCCTCTTAGCTTTGGGAAGAGCACGTTAGTAGGCAGAGATAGTTTCAAACTCAGAGAGAAACAGAATTTGAGCAGGGCTCAGGCCTGCTGAGAAACCGAGATTTCCATGGTGTCAGTTCTTTTTTTTTTTTTATGACATTTGATTTGGAGGATCCCTTTCAGATCTGTTATTTCCTTCTCAGAGACTCATGGGTAGAGCTAACATGGCCCTCTAGGTCAGCTAGGGTTCAAATGCCTCACTGTATATGTGGGGAAATGGGCCCAGAAAGGAAAACCATTCGTGCTTATAGTTCCCCGGCAAGTCCTGGCCTAGCACCTGCTCCTCTGACTTAAGGCGGTCGTTTCCTGCTGAGGAACAGCGAGGGGAGAGGACGGAGGAGGAGAGAGGGGTGGAGGCTCCGTCTGAGAAGGGAAGCAGCCAGGCGCCGCCCCTTCCCAGATGTGCAGCCGGGGACACCAGGGGGCAGCAGGCTCGGGTTTGTGCCTGCTCTGCTGCCTGCGAGGGTGAGTGGCTCCCTGGCAGGAATGGGAGACAGGACCAGATGGCTCCGCAGATCCCTCCAGATCTGAGCTCCAGGTGTCTCGAGCCTGTCCCTAAATGGGGCAGCTGCTGTCCCTTAAAGGGGCACTGGTCGTTCCTCGGAGAGCTTGCTGGGGATGGAACAGACTGAGGTGGGCTGAAAAACTGGCTTAGTAAGAGAAAATGGGTGGGATTGAAGGACTCCGCAGGGAGGAGGCTTTCCACGGGGAAGGTGGGCTGCGGAGACTGGCCAGGCTGCCCGTGAAGGCTTGAGACATGGGGCGGGGATGGGGGGAGTAGGGCAACACGGGGGACTTAACATCAACAGACTTGGTTCGCTGGGGCAGAAACCCAGAAATGCGCCGACCTTCAGCCCTGGGTGCAGGCTGAGAGGGCTGTGACCCCGGCACCCGTGTGGAGGAAACACAGTAGTGCAGAGAAGGGCTCGAGCCCGAGGAGGGCGCAGCTGCGGCCCTGCCTGCAGCCCCGAACCGCCTGTGTGAGGGCTTCGCAGGGACCCGCGGGACGGGAGGAAGCAGCTCTAGCCAGTGACCTGTCTAGGCCTGCGTCCTCCTCAGCGATGGGGGCAAAATCCCAACTCTCCTGCCTGTAGACTGTGCTGTGGCAGGCCACAGGGGCGAGGAGGGGACCCTTAGGGCGACACCCTGTCTAGAGGTGGGGCAGAGGCTGAAGCAGGAGGGCCTTTGGGAACAGTTCAGCGGCTCACCTGGGCTCTGCCTTTACAGGTGCCCTGAGAACCTTGAAGCTGAGCTGAGCCATGCTGCGCCCTCCGGAAACCCCGGAGAGGGCCTGGTTTCCGGAGACTCGTCTCTGAGAAGGCCTTTGGAAAGCCCCTCACAGGGACACTCCTGGCTCCTGTGAGGAGGGGGCTCGAGACCTGGGCCCCTGTGCCACAGTGCAGGGAAGGCTGGGCCGCAGCTATGGACCGTGAGCTGGCCCAGCCCCCGTCCCTGCTGAGCCCGCCCATCTGCGGCCGCTGCCGCCATGGGCTCCTTGGTGTACATCGCGGTGGAGCTGGTCATCGCCGTGCTGGCCATCCTGGGCAACGTGCTGGTGTGCTGGGCCGTGTGGATCAACAGCAACCTGCAGAATGTCACCAACTACTTCGTGGTGTCACTGGCGGCGGCCGACATCGCAGTGGGCGTGCTCGCCATCCCCTTCGCCATCACCATCAGCACTGGTTTCTGTGCTGCCTGCCATGGCTGCCTCTTCTTCGCCTGCTTCGTCCTGGTCCTCACACAGAGCTCCATCTTCAGCCTTCTGGCCATCGCCATTGACCGCTACATCGCCATCCGCATCCCTCTGCGGTGAGCCGGGGGCTGGGCCGTACGTCTTTGCAAAGGCTCGCTGCGACCGTGGTCTGGTCTGGGGTGTCAGCACAGGGGCTGAGGATGCCCCCCGCCCCGCGTTCAGTCCGGGATGTCCCAGGGCTGGCAGTGGGCAGCTATCACACCGCTCTGGGCGATTCCCGCGGAATCGTGAATGAGCGTCCTGGCCTCTCTCAGCCCAGGGTTCACCTGGGCCGTTCTGTGCACATCAGAGCAAACCTCCCTGGGTGATGACGCTGTCTGTGGTGGGAAACTGTACGGCTCAGCTAGAACCTCTGCTGCCTGCCTTTCCCTTGCTCCTCTGGGCTGGCTTCAGCATTATTAGGAGAATGACCCAGAGAGGGGAAATGACTTGGCCAGATGCCCCACTGAGTCACTTGGATTTACATGCAAATTAAGGTCACCAAGGACTCAGCCTGCGCTGGGCTAGTTGTGGGAGGGGGATTTTACAGTGTATTTTTTTGTGAAGTCACTTCAGCCAAGTATTGTGTAAATGAAGAGATTCCGGGAGGCTGAGTTTCCTTGGTGTGGCCTCCACCTACCCAGGCTACAGCTAGAAAGTGTGGCCCTCCTCTCAGGGGCCCTGGGGCTGCCAGTTCCGCCTCCTTGTTTCTCCACCACAGAGCTGGGTCCCACAGCCACAGTGGCCACAGGCCCTGAGGGAGGTCGTCCTGGTGGGGACCCAGTGGGCTGCCCCCGTGGTGAATTCTCCCATGGATGGAGTGTCCACCTCAGGAGGGAGCCCCGGCACCCCCACTCTGGGCCAAGAGCACCCCAGCAGAGAGGAGGCCCAGGCCCAATGAGTAAATGGAAAAACGAGTGTCAAAACCGAGGAGGCTCTCAGAGGTCACTTCCTTCCTCTCATCTTCTGAATGGAAAAATAAGGCTCTGAGAAGGGAGCCAGCGCTGTCAGGGCCACACACGGAGCTGATGGCCGAGCTGGGATTAGGCCCGGCTTGAAGCGTAGCCTGCCTCCACTGTGACAGCGCTCCTTAGGGCGTGATCGCAGGCAGCCTGGTCACCCGGAAGTTGACCTTGGTAGCCTCAGCCCTTGCCTGAGCCCGAAGGGGGACCCACATCAGGCTGCACAAGAGAAGGGTCGGAGCCTGCCCCAATCCCTTGTCAAAAGAGAAAAGGGCCTCTGGCTGGTCCTAAAAGGGGCCCGGATTGGAGGAGGTCTGGCTCGGGGCGCAGTGGGCGGAGGTAGCCAGGACTTAACAGCTCCCGGCTCTCGCTCTGGGAACAGAGCAGCATCCACATTCATCCAGGGACAGCTCAGGACATGGAGGCCCCAGGCAGCCTCCTCTAGGCACCAGGTGGGCCGGCGCCCGCGTCCTCGTCCTGGCAGGGGGGTGGGCACTGAGGGGAAGCAGCAGTCTAGCTTTCACTTTCTCCTCCAGTACAAAGGGCAGCACCGTTCTGAGGGGAGGTCAGGGCAGCTGTTCCTGTCTGAAGACCTCAGCTCTGTTTTCCCATCAGTCTCTCCTTCCTCATCTCTGTTTTCTGAGAGTCAGCAGAACGGATCCCTGCAGGACTGGATGGGACACGCTGTCAGCCCCCTTCTCTGGGCCTGTGTCCTCATCCACACCAGGGTGTGTGTGTGTGTGTGTGTGTCTTTCTGCCCCTGAGTTTACAGAGGCTTTGTGGGTCCAGTGAATGGATGGGAGTGATGAGACTCTAAGCAAGGTGCAGCTTCCGCAGTTTTTTTTCAAGTACTGGAGATTAACCACAGAGCCTCCACACCGAGCTGCATTCCCCAGCATACTCCCCCGTTTTGGGATGGCCTCACTGAATCTCCAAGTTGCCCAGGCTGGGCTCGAACTCACGATGGCC
>PVIC010031454.1:0-21304 GCA_004025085.1 Thryonomys swinderianus | reverse complement strand
AGGAAGGAAGGAAGGAAGGAAGGAAGGAAGGAAGGAAGGAAGGAAGGAAGGAAGCAAAGAGAAGAAATGGGGTAACCAACCTGCCCCCTCAAATATAAGCAAATGGTAGAGTCATTACCGGAAGCTGGTGAGTAGATACAGCCCTGGCAGTTTGCACATATAAAGTTTTGAATTTTTAGCTTCCCCGTTCTGAGCTGACAGCCGGACAATTTACATCAGGACAGTCATCTCAATTTCCCACAGCTATAAAAGGGCAAGCTTAGATATTTGAGATATTTTCACTAGATTTGTAACACTATTTCCATCTCCTGAAACATGCAAGTATTTCACTTGTACAAATTGGAAAGCCAGGGGTGGCAGCGCAGACCGGTGACCCTAGTACTTGGAAAGGTGAGCAGGAGGACTGTCACAAGTTCAAGGACAGCCTACACCTCACAGTGAGTTCAAAGCCAGCCTGAACTACATAGGGAGACTCTGTTTCATAAAAGCAAACAAAAAATTTAGGAATTTGTAACAAACTGTACCTAATTCTTACTTTCGTAGGATTCATATGCAGTATATTACTATTAACAAAAGACTACATACCGTAGGAAAGACGATATTAACAGAGGGCTAGTTCTTCATGCTGACGAGGTCTCCAAAATTACTAGGGGTCTAAGCCAGACAGGAAATTTCAGTTCTCAGAAGTTTCTGAGTTTCCTGAGTTTCTGGTACCTGGGTGTTATAAACTGCATCCTTCTATCGTTCTTTCCTCTAACTTGGTAAAACTATTTCTTATAACCAAACTAAGCTTAAACAACTCAAAATTAAATGAAAATTAAGAACTTATTGTCATCTAACTTCCTACCTGTTCTGCACCAGAATTACATTGACCATAGAGGAAAACGTGTTAATGCCTTCCAGGTAAATAAGAGATACTTAAATACTGAGAGAGATTATTCAGAGAACAATTACTCATTTTAGCACATAAAAAGAATACAGTATTATGGATAAAATATTCATATATGCATTTTTGGGCAAAAAGAAGAGGATTTTTTTGGTGCTTAAGTTATAGGTATTTTATAAAAACTTTACATTAATCTTCTGTAGAAAATCAGAATGAATTAGTATGGTGTATACAATAACCTACTATGTCACTGTGCCAGAAGTTTGACCAATTTCTTTTCATGGACGTCTGAAAATGTCAAGTTCATTTTTAAACCCATGGCTAGTTTCATCTATTTTAAACCAAAAGTGACAAAATAGGAATTGACTGGGGGGAAATTTCTGCAATCCACTGTTCTTAATATTTGATAATCCATGTGAAGCAGGTTTACTGCAAACTCCTGTGACGGAACAAAGATGACAGATAAACTCCTGTGACCGAATTAATTGGAAATAGATGCTCCAGTCTTGTGATCCTATTTCAGGTTTTGAAAGAATTCTGTGCACCTTCAGAGCATGCCACGTCTAGGGACGATTAGTCCTTGTACTGCTGGCACCGGCGGACGTGGCACGTTGCCAAGGGTCTCAAGAGGAAGCTCGGAGCTCAGTGGAGGTGGTACGGGCCGCGCAGCTCTTCCCGGACCTCCATGGAGAACACTCTGGCTTCACCGCTGTGCTGAAAACTTGTCAAAGCGGCTGCCAGTTCCCTTCGTGCCTGCGCTGAGTGTGTTTCTAGACTACTCTAAGCCAACTTCATAAACCAGTTTCTCGTTTTCTCCATTTTTTTTTTTTTTTTGTGATCCTGCTAAGAAACATAAGCTAGAACAAACTAAGGCATTTTAAAAATCAGGCCATCTACTGTTCGTATCTCTTTCTGCTACAAGCTAGAATGGTCTCGTAGTTGCTGTAACTCACTCCAAGGGGAGCAGTGAGCGATCTGCACTCATCTGAAGGCTGTGGCGCCAAATGAGGAGAAGTGGCTGACCACCCACACGTTCGCAGCTAGCTCAGAACCAAAACATGAAAAACTACAACCCCCTCCAACAACAACATTCCCCCAAATATTAGACAGTCTCAAATGTTGCTTGTTAAATGACTAAATATAAAAATTTTAAACAAAATGTAAATCTCTGGATTTGTTTCAAAGTAACACATTATATGAGAAGTAGAGAATAAGAATATAGGTAAAATAAGTTTAGCTGTCACTGTCACTGTTAAATAGGGAAATGTGAATAAAGGAGTTTATAGTTTCTGTAAAGATTTTTGGTAATGTTTGAAAAGACATGATAAAAACAAAAAACTTATGATTTTATAAAGCTATAGTATTGTCTTAAATAAGCTTGATTTTCTGACCAGACATACAATCTATTAAATCACTAGTGAATTTATGTTACATGCTAATCATAATAAATTTATGAGATAAAATATTTTCATGGATGGAATATTTTAATATTTAACATGGTTTATATTTTGAAAAATATGGCTCTTGCTTTATCAAACAAAAGATAACAAGGATAATATAAGCAAACTTGAAATAATTATTCTAATAGACACTACTTTTTTTTTTTTTTTTTGAGACAGGGTCTCGCTTTGTAGTTCAGGCTGGCCCTGAGCTCACTATGCAGCCCAGGAGAGCCTGGAACTGAGCAATCCTCCTGCCTCTGCCTCCCGAGTGCTGGGATGACAGGTGTGAGCCACCACACCCAGCTAGACACTACTTTTGCTAGCACAGTTGACTTCTAATTACAAATGATACCAACATTCACAAATTAATCCCATTTAAAGGTGAAGAAAAACAGGTTAAACATAAAGAAAAAGGCAATTAAATCACATATTACAACAATGTAACAGAAACCTAACAAAATGGCACGTACCATTTTATTTGCAATATGAGTAAGGTTTCAAGTATTTCCATTTACACTAAAGAATTCAAATCCCAATACACGCCACCATGCCTGGCAAAAAAATGCAATTTTAATCTGTAAGTTCAAATGTGAGAATATTATGTAAATAAAATTGAAATTTTTTTCTAATTTTAAGGCTACTAAGATTCCCCCATACCTATACAAACTTATTGACAACTTAAGTTCATAATTACAGAAATGTCACATACTGGTTTGAAAGAGACATGTAGAAGTCTATTAATGATCATTTAAAATCACCAAAAAAGTAAACCAGGTTTTCTTTCTTTCTTTTTTCTTCGCAGTAAGAGGGATCAAACTCAGGACCTTAAACTTCCGTAGAAGGTATTGTGCCACTGAGTTAAATCCCCAGCCTTTCATCAGGTTTTCTTTAGCACACAGAGCCAATTTTAACATACATTTTAAAGAAAGGACCAAGTGACATAATATTCAAAATTCTATTCATAACATATTCTGTATGTAATTATAACTTTCTGAATTGTGATTATTCTTAAATCACATCATTTTAGAGTCTAGCAAGGTATCACCTTCCAATTTATTACTTTTTTCTACTGCAGAAACAGATTAATCTGGGAACCCACTGGTCAACACTTTCCTTTTACTTTTGCAATTTAGAAGGACTTTTCCCATCATTTTCTCTCGAAGGTACCACACAGGGTGTTAATGCTGAAGAAGCGCTCGGAGTGGAATATGTAGGCTGGCACAAATAGCCTCTTTTCCTAGTAGTTTGGTTTTAGTGATGATAAGCCAAACGTAGATGTCTAGTTTTAAAATGTGAAAATCTTTTAAAAATGGATTAGAGAACAAAACGATTCATCTAGTTGTTATACTATATTTGAAATGTGTCTGTATTAATTATGCAAATTAGCATCTCGACCACACAGGTATCGCCCATCGGGAACATCAACCCGGATATGTTAAGGAACGTGCAGCAGAGTCCTGGGCCACGTGCTCGGCTCCTGGGTGCGTCTGGGAGGGGCAGCGAGCGCGGCCCTGGGCCCCCGCGAGGGCCGCAGCGTGTCTCCCCGGCGTGCTCCGTCTGCTCCGCGCTGTCCCCGGCCAGCAGGCCTCTGCCTTGGGGTCTGCCAAGCACGTTCCGAAATCAGGAGCTAAGTTAAATCTTTGTGCCTTAAGTTGGGGCTGCCGGGCGCTGTGTCTGATCGCCGGGAGAGCTGACTGACACACTCGCTCTGGAGTCTAACCCCGGCACTACATTTCCTCCCGGGGCAGTGGACTTGGGCAAAAGACTCTGGTGCAAGAAGTCACTGTATCTGTTAATGAGGAAGTACAATCTCAAATAGCAATTTGAATTTGTAATACGCCTCTTTAGCTGGGGGGTTTTGTTTTTGTTTTTTCCGTACTGATTTAGAAAGTGGGATATTTGCACTGAGTTACAGCCTCAGTTTTCATTTGTTCATTGGCTTGTTTGTTTGGAGTCACAGTCTTGCTAAATTGCCTGGGCTGGGCTCAAACTTGTGATCCGATCTCAGCCTCTCAGAGTAGGATGACAGCCACGTGCCGTGCCGGGCGCAACGTGTGTTTTCATGAGAGCATGCAAACAAGGGTATGTTCACAGGTCACAATATTTCTAGATAAATAATAAACCCAAACTGTGAGTTATTGAACTAAGAGGAATATGAAACAGATTGATTTCTCTGTGAGGTTTCTTCTGTTAAGGAAGGTCACCATTTCTAGACCCTAGAAGAAAGTATTTAGTTCTTTTCTGCTCCTCCTCTAAACCCTTTGACTTCTCTCTAAGGAAAACCTTGTGAGTCTGAAACGACTCCAGAATGGCAATCTCAACAGCACGGCTAGATACGAAACTTGAAGAGGTATGAACTTGCCTTTCCTTTTTTTTTTTTTTTTCTTTTGTGCAGTAACGGGGATTGAACTCGTACACTTGTGCTTCCAAGGTAGGTGTGGTACCACTTGAACTAAATCCCCAGCCCTCAAAATTTTGTTTATCTGCTAAAAATATGTGCTCTTTCTGGTACTCTGCTACGAGAAAAGAGTAATTAGACAACTAGAAGCTAAATGCCTTCCCTTCCAGTGCTCCCTCTTCAGTGACAGTGAGCGTGAGGGGAGCGATCTCTCCGGGGAGAAAGGACTGGAGGTGACACGGGCGGGTGTGACTACTTGCTCTGAAGTGGACAGTCACTCTGAGATTGGCGCTTGAGGGAAAAATAAACTGGGTCCTGAAGCCAAGACAAAAGGTACACTCTGTAAAAATTTAAAATTAATAGGAAGAAAATGTTCGAAAGGAAAAGGGAAAAGGGGCAGTAGGGCTAAGTGAAATTTTATGGTTGGAAAAGGAAACAAAGCTTATGTGTACAGGGGTGGGAGGCTGTAGAGAGGGCAGAGGAATGGGAAAGTATGAGAATAAAGATGTGTCATGAATTGGTACAAACCCTCAATGTTGAATGTGCTCATAATGTATCTATAAAATGTACTAATAAAATCAATTTTTTTTAAAAAAGGGAGTTCTACAGTAGACTTGGGGCTAACATGTTCACCATCATATATTGATTTAATAATTAACAGAAAATTTTGGAGTTAGTCTCTGTAAGCTTAAGTTCTAGCTCTATCACTTAAAAACAAAAAAAGTTTTTATATCGCAGTTTCATCTGTAAGTAAAAATAATAATCATCTTAATAACTTCTTACAGGAGTTATTATGAGTCAATTATTTTAATAACTATAAAATAGGACTAAAGTCTGAGCAACTACTCAGAAATACTAGTTACTATTGTATATAATTATTTAATATAGAAAACAATAATGTTAGTATTGGTTAGAGATGAACTAAGTAGCAGAGAATGCAAACATAAACATGAAATAAAGTTCTCTTCCTGGAGGAACCTGTCTTGGGACACATCTTCCGACTTGCTAGAATTTGTCTCAGGCAAGATCCCTGAGATGAAGCACTGTCTTAATAACAGTGTCATGTTAACCTTAAAACAAACATCAACTCTCATGAAATAGAGAGCGGGCCCAATTCTGTGGCCCTCTGGTTAAAATCTTTTGTTTTTATTTCAAAAGTCTAATCTTAGGCTTTCAAGCTTGTCTTATTCAGGAGGGGTTTAAACAAATGTTAATTACTAGGCTTGTGAAAGGAAAACTTCCTGAAGATGAACTAAAATATAAATGGCTGCACAAAACTGGAAACCAGCAACACAAAAGATATCAGACTTGTAGGGTCTGCATACTTTTCCTCCCGTCCCAGGTCTTGCTTTCTAAAAGCTTGCGGCTTGTCCACCATGACTGCGGAACTGACAGGCGGCCAGGGCGGCCAGAGGGAGCAGCACAGTCGCCTGTCTACATATAGAAATGAGAGCAGGAAAGGCTCAGTGCCAGGAGGAAGACTGAGGCTCTCTTTCTCACACAAACACACACACGTGTGCACACGTGCATGCGCACACACACACACACACACAGAGCAGCTGCTCACAGTATGTGAAGGTTGTTCTAGGTTTGATTGCTTTAGTCTTCATCTGACCTCTGGAATCACTGCCCCGCTCATCCTCCACAGGAATTCTGGTTCTGTCTTTCTGAGTGGGGTCTGGTAGTGGTATTTAAAAAATTATGTTATTTTAAACTGAAAAATAATAATTATCTAGATTTTGGATGTTAAAATTTTGATATGTGTTAACAATATGGCAATATTAGTGATAGACTGCGTAAGTGTATCACATTATGTACTGACACTAGTTCTCTTTTAACTTGCAAGAAAACTCAGAAGAGGTTGATTTAGCTCACATTCCCCTAAGTCCGAGAGCATGTTACTGACACCTGCTCAGTTCCTATAGGGGCCAAGCTGTCTACATGATTCCGTGGTGGGTGACAGGACAAGGGCATTCACAAAGAAAGAGATCATAGGATGAAACAAAAAGAACACAAGGAAGGATAAAGCAGGTTCCAACAGAAGACAGGGATATATCAGGGACATACATGGAGATTCCTCAGCCTTGATCCTCATAACTTTATGAAAGGGATGAGAAGTAAAGAAGATAGCACAGTGAAGCATAGCATCATTTTTACTGGACCATTCTGGAAAGAGAGAAGAAGCAGGAGACCAATAGGAACTTCCCTATAAGGCAGTAGCTTAGACAAAGATTTTTTAGTCTTCCTACAGACACATACAAAAAGTGTTAGTTTTTCTGTTTCCCAGATTCCTATGTCAGACAGGTTAAATGTACTGGCAGACTGAAATGAGCATACCAAGGAAGGTATGCTCAAGTGTGTAACACCAGGTAGTGTGCACAAAAGAACCCACCTAAGAGACACAACTGCAGAAGCCTGGAGCTAAGATTCACAATGGCGTTATTAAAATGGCAATGGAACTGCATAGAGATGCCATCAAATAACCTAGTTAAATCACAGTGCTGTAGCTATAGAGACGTGTGAAGGAAGGGGAGGCTCAGAAGGACAAACATGAGTGTAAGGATGGAAACTTCGGAAGCACTAGCTCCCTGAGAGAGAGACGATTCCGAGACGTTTGCGGGAAACTGAGCATATACTGAGAACAGCAGAGCCCTTGGGAGAGGAAGCCCAAGAGCCTGGCGTCAAAATACGCAAAGAGGTACTTCATGGTGCTCCAGTTTTATACCCAGCTTAGCTGTCTGCTCAAAACCAAATCCTCTGTTTGTCTGGGTAGGAAGTGGCTGAGACAGTTTCTGTCTCTTACTGCCTTATAGTTAAATAATGCACGCCATGTTCCTAGGTAGGATTTCTCTACTGCTTCTTACTCAATTCCCTGGCTCTATCAGTGCTCTTTTCCTTCTAATATAAGCAGAGATGACAATGACTTTAGGGTGCTGAAGGAAGACTGTGTTGGGCTGGGTTCTACTCTGTTCTTGTTGGGACAGGGCTACAACAGAGAGGGTCATTACAGCATGAAGATTCCTATTCTCACCCTTGCACTTCCCAAAGAGAACATGTTCTTTCAAATTTAAATTTCTCCTTCCATTTTCTTTTTATTGGTGCATTTTATATACACATCATATTCGCAATCAACACAGATAATTTGTACCAGTATATGACACGTCTTAATTTTCATTTTTCTCTCATTCCCCTGCACACTCTACAAAGCCCAACCCTGTATATATAAGTTTTGCTTCCTTTATTCTACCATCTAATTTTTTCCCCTACATTATATATCCCTGCCCCCTTTACTGTTTGAATGTCACAATATCTGTCATATACTCTAGAACTCATTTATATCTTCAGTTTCTCATACCAGATTTTATCTCTTTCTGTCTCCAGTATTTACATACTGCTTATGTTGGGAGAAAAATAATACCCTATGACTTATCTGCTATTATATAATATCCTCTCAGCAGGTTCGAAAATGAGGAGTCAACATAATTTATCATCACGGCCACCTTATGTAAAGCAAACTTTAACATATCTAAGTATATTATTTCATTGGTTAAGGTAGGGAGTATTTTATTATATAATAGCTACTAAAATCAAAATATCAGAGTTTGTTTGAAATGAAGTATAGACAGATGAAATTAGTTTTACCTGTTTGCATCCATATATATTGAAATAAAAATTATATACAAATACACAAATATACACATACATACACAATACACAAATACATATAATGAAATACACATTTTTAAATATCTAAAATTGGATTGGTATATGACCATCTAATGTTAGGATTTTCCTTATGACAAAGAAGGTAAAAACTGCTTCTTTTTAGTTATACACTCAATGATCATAACATTTATTCAAAGTAGGATGGATACTAATCTATCACTTATATGGAAACTATGCTGTCATGAAAAACAAATATAAAACAAAGCAAAATTTCCTAACAGGGCTTAAATAAGAGTGGTCTCCTTTAGAGAGAAATTACAATCAGAAAACTATTGCTTTTTTAAAAAATTGAATTCTTAACTATTGCTTTTAAGAAAGGTATATGAACAAATCTATAACTCTTCCAATTTCTATCACTATTTAGTTAATGTTTAAAAATCCTAGGATCTTTGAAGCAGAGTTTCACCTTTGCCCTTCTGTAAGATAAGCAGTGGCCCTTGTGTCAATCACACAGGGTGATTTACATCAGTTCTAAGTGCACTTTGGTGGGCAAATCTCTAAAACGTGTGGAAATTTTCAAACATTTATGAAAGTAGAAATACAACAGTAACTCCAGGTATTCATCACTTCAGTTCAACAATTGGCTCACGGCCAAGTTTATTTCATATACAGCCTGATGTTCGTCCCCAAGCATAGCAGGCATCGTGCCTGGACTGCGTGTCCTATTGTGCTCCTGGGACACCACCTCGGGGCATCGACCCACATCTGGAGAAGTACGGTTTTGGGTGGTTTTTTCTTTTTCAAGGCATATCTGTTGCATTTTTCTGTCTTCTGTATTTCTTTTTTCTTTCACATCTTAATGCTTTTACAAGCCTACTTTGGGGAGGGAATGTTAGACTGGAGCAGCTGATGTGATGAGTGATCATTTTTTTAACTGTGTGTATTTATGATATGTATTGTGTAATTTTACTAAACAAACCATCAAGTAAGAGAGTAAAGATGAAGGACTTTATCAAACTCTCATGTTTGTTCTAAACATGTATGTTCTAAACTAGGCTACTAATACATGTAGTTTTCCTGACATTTCTGACACATCAGGAAGCCTCAAGGTCAGTATAGCTTCATTTTTACATTTAACTAATTGTCTAGATAGATATTTTTTCACATGTCTAAAAGTCAAGGCCTACATAAATCACATTTTCCTCAAAATATTTAATCTAATATATATAGATATTTAATCTAATATATTAATAAAAATAATAAATATTTAATCTAATATATCTAACATATATCTAATATATATACATATATATATTCCATTTCATATTTTCAAGATCTTTAAGTGTGATATTTATGTTGAAAAGAAGATATGTTTTAAAAATCAGTATTACTCAGGAATTTTCCCATCTAATTATGGTGCTATCTTAAATAACTAAATCATGGTAACTTTAAAACAAAATGTGGCAAACTTAAATTTCTATCTAATAATGTCACAGTCAGTTTATGAATACAGAGGGAGTTCACGTCGGGTGAACATCCTTTTATTAATACATGTTCTCCTGGGTGTCCTGGTCAGGGTGGTGATGTAGAAGTTAAAGACTAAGAATCAGCTGGCAGATTATATTGAAAACATAATTAGATTAATTATATGTACTTTAAGATAAAATTTTAAAGATGAAAATTGTGTCTCATTAATCAAGCAGTCTTGGAAAATACACAATACAGATTGATTGAAGTAAAAATGCTTGCACTATCCTATAAAATAATAATTTCTATTAAAGTCCAGGGTCATGGTATACAAAATTGTTTTAAAAAGAAAAATCTTCCAATTTTATGCCAAGTAACATAAAATGTTAAAAATAATCAATGAACTAATGCACTGTTTTACTATTGCATTGATATGGATTAGAACTGTGTGACAGGGAAAGATTTTGCGTGTGGGTACTGGAGACTGAGCCTAGGACCTTTGAACTGAGCTACACCCCAGGCCTTTCTTTTATTTTTACTGAGAGACAAGGTCTTACTAAACTGCTAAATTGCCTAGGTGGGACTGAATTTGTAATTTTCCTGCCACAACCTTCCAGAATGCTGGGCAAGAAGAAAATCTCTTCAATGGGTGTGTGTGTGTTTGAGAAAGAGAGAGAGAGACAGAGACAGAGACAGAGACAGAGACAGAGACAGAGAGAGGGAGAGAGAGCACTGTGAATCATTTTCTCTCAGGTAATTCATGAGTAATTTATCTTCTGGTTGAAGATAATGCTGAAATAATGCTAAAGTGGGTTGGAAATATAGCTTAGTGGTACTGCTGCCTGCCTGGCAAGCTAAGTTTGAGCCGCAGTTACACACACACACACACACACACAACCATACATACACACACAAAATAATGCTAAAATGATTAGTAAATTTAAAACAATATATAAATAGCAATAAGCATATATAAAACCCCTATGAGTACTTCTCTTTTTTTGATTTATTTATTGGTAATTATATGTACATATCATGGTTACATTCAACACTGAGAACTTGTACCAGCACGACATGACTTATTTCTCATTTTTCCCCTTTCCCTACAGTGCCCCATATGCACACTTTTTTTTACCATTAATTTTTTCTTTCCCCTCATTACTTACCCCTAAATCCCATTTCCCTTTGAATATTTACTATTTAACAATATGTATCATGCATTCTAGAACTCATTTACAACTTCAGTTTCTCATACGAGAGAAAAGATACAATATTTACACACCTGTGACCTATTTATTTCACTTATGAGAATGTCCTTAAGGCACGTCCATGTGAGTATGAGTCATTTTCATCATACTTCACGGGAGAGTTATATTCCATTTTATTAAAAAACCGACATCTTATTTATCCAGTCTAGAGTTGATGGGCATTTGGGTTATTTCCAAGGTTTAGCTATCATGAACTGAGCTGCTATAAACATGGGTGTACATATGTCACTGTGATATGAATCTTGTAATTCTTGTTTATATCTGCTGCAGAGGAATAGCAGAGTCAAGTGGGACCTCTAATTCTAGTGTTTTGAAGAATCTCCACACTCATCTCCATAATGGATGTCTACATTCCCACCAACAGTGGAGAAGGGTTCCTTTTTCTTCACAACCCTACCAGTATTTGTTGCAGGCTAATTTTGGAATACCAGCTATTCTTTGTGGAGTGAGATGAAATCTCAGTGTTGTTTTCATCTGCATCTCTTGAATTACCAGTGACATGGAGCATTTCTTCATATACTTCTTAGCTGCTTTTACATCTTCCTCTGAAAAGTGTCTGATCAATTCAGATGTCCATTTTCGAATTGGGTCTTTAAATTTGAGGGGGAGCTGATTTTTTTAAAGCCCTGTATATATTCTAGAGAGTAGCCCTTTGTCTGAGGAACTACTGGTAAAGATTTTTTTCCCATATTGTTGGTTGCCTTTCGCTCTGCTGGTGGTTTCTTTTGCTATGCAGAAGCTTTTTAATAAGATGAGATCCCATTTGTTGATTTCTTCTGCTAGTTCTCATGCTATAAGAGGTTTTGTTCATAAAGTTCTTCCCTAAGCCACTGTCTCCAAGAGTACTACCTAACCTATTTAGCATCCAGTTTAGAGTTTGTTTTAACATTTAGGTCTCCAATCCACTTTAATTTTAGTTTAATACATGGTGAAAGAGATGGATCTAGCTTTAGTATTCAGCAGGTTAAAGCCTAATTTTCCCAGCATCATGTATTTCCTCCATTGAGAATGTTTGGCTCCTCTGTCAAAGATGAGGTAGTTTAGTGTATCTGAAGTTGTTTCTGGATCTTCTACTCCATTCTACTGATCCTCAGGTCTGTTTCTTTGCCAGTATCATGCCGTTTTTATCACAGTGGCTTTGTAGTATAGTTTCAAATTGGGGATAGTGATACCCCCATTGGGTATTTCTGTTACACACGTCTCAAGAGAGTATGTTTAAGTAGAAAAGAAGGTGAAATTAATGTATGATGTTAAAGGTAACAATGATGGTTACTACTGTGGTAGGGTAAGGAAGAGAAAGGATCACTGGAGAGTCACTGTGGTATATCAGAAGTGTTTTTGATATAGATGTTGGCTACAGGGTGTATTCATTTTGTAAGGACTCACTGATTTCTGTTCTTGTAATAAATATGCAATTTCCTCTTTGCAAGCAATATTCACAAAAACTTTTTGAAAATCAGAAAAAGAAATGGCATTAAAACATTTTTAAACTACCTGCCAGAGCATTTTATTATACCTGAATTATTATAATTTATATATTATCAAATTCATAAATACCAAAAACCGAAGCAGTTTTTCGAATTTCAATGTAACATAAGGACACATTTAACCTGATTTATAAAACACGTGCTCCAGTGAATAAATTAGGAATAATACTGCATGTAACTTAGCCTCTGTTAAGAGTCAACTGTGGCTAAATAAACTTTCCTACAGAAAATTTAAACTCTCTGTTAGGTCAACCAAAAGAACTAAAAAAGCAAGGCCATATTTTTCATTAATTCCAGTAGTCCTTATTTGAGAGAAAATTTTCTTTCCTTTTAAGGAAAAAAAAAATCAAATGTCTTTTCAGAATTTGTGTGTGCATAATATGTAACCAAAGGCTTAATGAAATTTCTGAAGGCTTTATAAATTATTCAAGATCTTTACAATACTTATTTTTGAAAAATGATATGATATATACTAAGAAATTCAAGTAGTCTGGTCTGATTTAAATTTTAATTTAATAATATTAATAAAATAAATGCAATTAAATAAAGCAAATAATATTAAATCAATGAGTAGTTAAATTAGTTCTATGAAACCTAATAATAAGCATAAAATGGCTATTCTAAAAGAAGGTAAAATTCAGGAATATGGCACATAGAAAAATGCAGACATGGAAAAATAAGACATCAAAGGGGTCCAAAATTCAAAATCTGTGGCTGATGAATACAGGGTGGTACTTGAGCCTGTAAATTTTATAGGAAATAGCCCATCAAAACTGACTTACTCTTTTAGCTACATTTAGATGTCTTGACAGAAGCTACTTTATTTGATGGTTAGTTTATGACAAACACTCAACAGTTTGGGACCACGTTTGAATAAATGCCCATGAGTGGTGACAAACGCTAGTTTCTCATACATGCCATGCCTCATTCTTATTTTCATTCGTACAATACCCCTCTTCTGCAATGTAAAATTCTCCTCTCCCTATCTTTCCTTCTTTCCTTTGCCACTCTAATTCTTCATTCTCTCCGAAATCTTCCCTGCTCACACTCTGGTTTTCTGCTCTGAATTCCTGACACTAAGAACTTAACTCTTACATGACAAAATTTTATGAGCTTAATTACCATTTTACCTGATGTGAAAAGAAAGGAAAGTTGTATCTACTATATTTTGTCACTGAGTCGTCACAATAGCTCTGTTTACAAATGAATAAGCAGGTTCAGAGAGCATTTGCCTGCTTTTGCACAGATATGCAGAGGTAAGATAGGCTTCTGGAACTGGTTCTATTTGACTTCAAAGCTTCAAAACCTTGACCTTCAAGTAGATGGTGATTTTAGAAAACACAAGGATCTAATTTTACTGCTGGACTTTTGAGAAAATAAGCTGCATTTCTAACTTTACTACTCTTGGAACACTGCCGGACACAGACACAAGTGAAGAAAGATCAGGAACTCCCACACACTCCTCTCTCCAGGTAGGTTAGGGCCGAGCTGAGGAACGATTCCTTGCTCCAGGGTTTCATGTTCCACGCAAAGTTCACGGCACAGACCTTCAACGATGAACAACTAGAACTAAGCAATTCTGTAGTGGAGAGGGTTCTAGACTTAGGGTCAGAGGTGTATGGGTTTAAAGCATTTTTACTGTTTACTTTTTATTCTTAAGCAACACATCTCTTCATCAGTTCAACATTTTGCACATTATTTCTTTATCAGACAATAATAATAGCACAAATATTGAAGGTCTACAGTAGTACAGAACTGACTGCAGGATATGATATATTTTAAATTACTAACAAAATACTCAGGGTTGGCCTGTCTGTACCTCGCAAGTCATATGTAATTCTGAAATATTAAACTCATATTCTGATCACACCTCAAGTCAGGCACAGGTCCTCAACAGTGGGTCAATTCGCATGGATGACCGTGACCCTTCCAGGCATCTCAATAAGAGAACAGGGCTCCTTGCTATTCATGTTCTAAGAGTATTAAGGAAATGACATCTTAAAAATAACTGTGGGAATTCATTATCATATCAAATAACTCAAGTTTTAAGACAAGAGGGCAAGGCACTATGAAGGAGATGATGTCCTTGTTTCTGATTTGTCCCTGTCTTTTAAGATGTCAGATGAACAACTTTATTTATAAGTGATACTATCACTAAGAACAAAAGGATAAAATAAAAAGAAGGAAAATTCCTTAGGAAGATGCAATGAGAGATGAAGATTTTAATTACATGGCTGAATTAATACTCTGAATCATCATGTCAATAACAAGAGATAAAAATGCATATTCAGTCACCAGTAAATTTGCCACAAAGAAAGAAAGTTCACACTGAGAACCATTTGCTTATTTCACTAAAGAGAAACTAAGTCTGAAAATGGAGTTTTACACTGAAGATGGTTGATCTACAGCTGTGCTGCCTTCCATGGCGGCCACTGGACACACAGGGTCATGAGGTACCCTGAAATGTGAACAGCCCAGTTTGGGGTGTAATATAAACAAAACCACATTTCAAAGACATAGTATGTTTGATGTGTATTATTATTATTTTTTTTTGAGGCAGGGTCTCGCTTTGTAATTCAGGCTGGCCCTGAGCCACAAACTCAGCAGTCCTCCTGCCTCTGCCTCCCGAGAGCTGGGATTACAGGCGTGAGCCACCATGCCCGGCACTGTGGTATGTGGTATTGATGGCTGGTGGGCGTGAGTCTCCACGCCCAACATTGTATGTGGTTACCGGGGATCAAACTCAGGACCTTGCACTTGCGAGGCAGGTGCTGGAACCACTGAGCTAAATCTCTGGCCCTGATGTGTATTATTTTTAATTGACAACATGCTGAAATGACATTATAGTGATGAATTTTAAAACTTTTCACTTTCTTCAATGTGACTTCTAGAAATTTTTATACATGTACCTCACATTTGTAGCTCTCATTTTTTCTGAACAGGATCACCCTATGAAAGAATCAAAGCTTTTTAAACCAGGGGACAATACATAACAATTACTGTCTTCAACTTGAAGAAGGGTTGAACTTCACTAGGGTTGAACTTCTGTTTGCAAACTGACTTTTTGAGTCACGGATACTCAAGTGATATTGAACAGTAGGAATTTAATATGTTGCTGTATTATTTGAAAGTGTTTTGCTAAGATCATGATCTACAAAGATTTTAAAAATTATTCTAAATATAAATGTCTATGTAACAGATATTTTACATATAAATTGTTGTATATAAATTTCACATTTATATTATACACACACATATAAGTATCATTGGAATACCAGAGTTCAACATAGAAATAAAATGTGTGAGGTCAGAATTTGAAATCCAAAAACCTAAGACAGTTGAGATTTGAATTTTTTTTTTTACAAAACTACACTGACATCTGCATTATTACCGGTTTCCTCACTAACTCTTCTCCAGGCTTTCCACTGTCCATACCCACTGCTGGAGTTCTATCTTGGAAAGATGAGCTGGAGTTGTCACCGTCCTCTTCAAACACTTCCAATAACATTTATAGAACAAAGTGTAACTCTTTGGGATTGAACTTGCCAACATACCATCCTAACCTACCTTTTCTATTTATTGCAGGCAATGCCTTGGCCCTTTTCAATATGGCCAAGCTTTGCTGACTCATCCCCCCCCCCCGACTCTTGCATTCAGAGGTGTTCCTGGTAACACAGGATGGCACTGTCTCTTTTCTCTAGGCGTCTGATAAATATATTACTACATATGCCAGTAATCGTATTATATTGTATGGTTCTATCCACCCAAGATCTGTTTGAGAGCGAACAGAATGAAGACAACACAGCCAAGGCTGTAGCTCAGTGGTGTTGAGCCTGCCTTCTAAGTGAAGTCCTGAGTTTGACCCCCAGTACTCCTCCCTAAAACAAGGATGAAGATAACATTAAAAAGTGATGTGCTTTGAATTCTTCTTTAATGTCTAGAAAAGAGATAAGTGAGTATATAGGTCAGCAATTATTTGTTGACTGCTTTTTCTCTTCGTATCTCAGGCATTAGGCCTACAAGATTCTCAGACGCCTGCTGTTACAATGTCTTACATCCGAGTGGAACACCATAGCATGGAATGCTTTTTTAACTTTTACATTTGTTCACTTTTGGTTTTACCTTTACTGGAATAATAAATGCGTAATGTCACAAACAGATGAATCTCAAAATCATTCTGCTATGAGAAAGAAGGCAGAAAAGAAAATATCTTGCATGAACTGTCCAGAAAATACAAATATATTTACATATAAAGAGGATTCGTATTTGCCTGGGGTTAAATGAACCAACAGGGGTTAACTATAGAGAATATATGACAGTTGATAAAAATGTTCTACAACTAGTAGGCAGGAACAGTCACACAACTCTCTAAATGTACAAAACAGCTAAACTATATAAGTAAATACACAAGTTTTAAAAACAAAATTTAAATTTTACTATATGAAGTTTGGAAAAGCAAAGTAAAAAAGTTAAGAACCCAAAATTAACTATGAGTGGCAAAAGTCCCTTCAGGAGTCTTGTTAATCTTTTGCCTGAGTTTAACGGTTGTATTAAACAGAGCAAAAAGTATCCCCTTGGAGAATTAAAACCATAGGTCAATGTTCATAAACATTTTGTGTAAGAATTACCCTTCTTTTCTGCTCTTAGAACTCCCTACCTAAGAAATAATCTTAAAGCATGTGTAGTTGAAATAAAACACAGATCTTCAGAAACATGTCCATTAATCTAAGGTCCTATTGGACCAAAGTAAAACCTCACAATTGAAAATATGAGACACTGAATGAGAATCAGCACAAAACAGAGAAAAAGAATAAAAGTCCAAAGGACTTTTGATTTAAACCACCAGACATAAGTGTAATAAAAGTATACAAAAAGGGAATTTGAAACATAAACAAATAAGATACTATAAAAAGACAAAGCAGATTTAGGAAAAAAAGGAATTTATAGAAATTACAAAAATGATTGTGTTAAAAATGAAATATGATCTATTGAGCAAGGTGAACAGAGCTGAAGAAAAATTAGTGAATTGGAAGATCTGAATATATTATAGCACAGGAGTGATAATATAAAGGAAAGGTTAATAGACAAGAAAAAGAGCATGAAAACATTTAGTGGGTGGGAAATCCACCAAAGAAAAAGGAAATGTTTTAGAAAATTATGACTGAAACTTTCACCAAACTGATTTAAGTCTTCAGGTTCAAGAGACTCTACAGATTCTAAGTATGATAAAACAAAACAACATACACTATATTGAGAGAAATCACTGCAAACTTTTTTTCCTAATCAAAGTAAAAAGCAATTCCAAGGAGTCAAAGACAAAACATAATTACTAGTAAAGAAATGATGGCTGGCAATTCTCTTAACAAAGTGCAGGCCAGAAGACACTGGAATAGTATCTTCAAAATATGGAGAAAATAGTTTTGATCGTAAAGTTGTATACTCAGTAAATTGTACTCAAGACCATGGGTGAGCTGAAGGATGGTCTCGTGTTTGCTTGTTCTGGAGCTTCACACAGGCTTGGCATGTGCTCTGCCACTGAGTTCCTCCAGCCACTGATCAATACTTTGTAAACCGTAATATCTGTAGTATACATAAGCTCTACCAATTTCAACTAAGAAATATAATTGTTTGTAAATAAATTGGAAAACAATGTTAACTCTATCTTATCTAAACAATTAGGGAAAAAGAATTATATATTTCCAAAAAGTTCATATAAGTTAATGAAGAACATTTCTAAAATCATTCTATTGAAGAAAGAAAATAACACTTTATTATCATTTACCATGATTTATCTGAACATTAAATGTTTTTTTATACCTTTTGCTATTCTATTCAACAAGAGAAGCCTGGCTGGTCTCACAAAAAAGCCAGGAAGTAGGGCATGGTGGCACATCATTATAATTCTAGCTATTAAGAGGCTGAAGCAGAAGGATTCCAGGTTCAAGGCTAGTCTGGGAAAACTAGTGAGACATTGTCTTAAAATGGTGAATAAAAATGGCAAATAAAAGGAGGGAACTCAGTGTGAAAGCATTCTGGGTTGATCCTCAGTACAAACACACACACACACACACACACACACACAAGCTGAATGAGAAGGAGGGAAGGCACCATGAGCAGGTGAGGCAAAGAGAAGGGAAGAAAGGTATCCAGAGTTATCCTGTCAGAGAAAAAGCCCCCAGTCTGGAAAGAAGAAAGCTTCTGCCCATCATAACTTCAGGACTGAAATCAACCTAGTGAGAAATAATGATTGATAGAATGTATAAAATTAAGACTGTGGTAGTCTTAGACCTAGGAGATACAAGACACTGGCTTGGCGGCCAAAGGCACAAAACAAATAGGTGATACACTCAAGTAGCTAGTCTGGTTATTAGTGGATCTGGTTATATTTGTAATGTATTTGAGGATAGAGTAAAACTGGCTTGTTAATGGATTGACAAGAAGTGTGAAGAAAAGTATGTCATCCAGAACAGTCACGTTTTGGTTCAGCAACAATAACAACAACAACAACAACAACAACAAAATAGTGTTACTATCATTTACTGAGTTGGGGAAGATCAGAGTATTTTAAAGAAGTGAAAAAAAAAATGATGGTGAAAATTAACAGCTTTTGACTCTTCATTTAGATTGACACACTGAAAAAGAAACATTCACATAAGCCAGAACAGGGGAATGATACTTTGAAAAAATATTGGCAATACAGACACAAGTATATAATCAGTATTACATATTTAATTCCTTTTATAAGAAACAGATATGAATGAAGAAGAGAAAGTAGGAAGGGCAAACCATTGCTTTAAATGGGCAGCACATCATGTGTTAAATTGCAACAGCCCCAAAGTTCAACTTTCTTCACTGTTCAAGGAGAAAATCCTTTACTATGTACTTTAGGATAAAGGATTTGCAACTATACGGTGCTCGAGAAATATGCTATTGCTGTAATTTAACTCACTGTATGTGGGCCTCAAGATGCACAGTGGCATTCCACACCAACTTTTAAAGAAAATTGCATGGAATTTTCAAGACATCAGGAGCGTTTTTAAAAGTTATGCAGAGAAAACGGATTTTTGATAGTTATGAATTACATTTAGTGCTGCCAGATTGTCGGGAACACTCTTTTTTGCCTCAGTATGGTTAGAATTACTGTTGACAAAGTTTTAATTTAAATTTTTGAGGATTTAAGTGGAAGAATATAGGTCACTGAATTTTCACTCACTGGCTAAGCATTGCTATTGGCAGAAAGAAAGCTGTGTTAGAGAGGGTTCAGTTTGGCCCTGGAGTCCACCTCTTGTGCGCAGCTAGGGATTGAGTGTGTGCTGGTGAGAATCATTTGGGCCCCAGTCAGTCGACCAGGGGACTGAACATGCACAGGTAGAAACCTGCCTGGCGCAAGAAGAGAATCTCCGTTCAGAAAATACTAAACGCATTCATCAGACAGACTTGAGTCCACACAAATCACATAAATAATCACAAGCTGGAAGAGATTCTATCTTTCCCAGCAGGTTGTAGATTTAGATAGATTTGTAATAATCTAAAAATATACTATATAGCCCCAAAGTCTAATTCTACAATTTTCAACTGGCTTCCTATAGTTGGGAAAAAAGTAAACGTTTGCAGTCAACATTTGTAGAGCCCACTCACTACATACAAAACATGTTTTTAAGAGCCTCGTCATGTAACAGGATACTTTAAGACATTTTAGTAGACTTCCAATTTAAATGTTGTATCATAAAACAACTAATTTAAAAGTATATGATATTCAGGCTATTAACATAAAGACTACTTTCTTGAATAGATTTTTTTCCTAAATCTGAGAGAGAATAGGTTTCAAATCGACAGTCTAGGGAAAAAAAGATAAAGCAAGGGATTCATAAAAAAATGTGTATTTCTGTGAAGGGCCTCCCCACATAGGTCGTGTCTCTGTGTGTGAAATGTCTTACTCTGCTTCTGTCGTTCGGTGCCCCATTCGTCCTGAAGGCCCTGGGCTCTAGAATCCCCCCACAGAACGATGAATGTGGCGGTTCATACTAATGCGCAGCACACACCTGTGCCACACTGTCTGAATCCGCTGTAGCCCCCCACAATGTGCAAGAGTCAGAATGTGACCGGAACTGAGGGGAATATACATACGTGTAACACAGATCTAGCTCTGTAATAGTACATGGCACAGGCATGTAAATAATAAGATTTATCCTGGGAAGTTCAATGCACTAATGCTGAGATAGCAAAGCAGCCTTTATGTGCAGATTCCAGCAGGCCTGGTAAATTCACTGCACCTCCTGCCACTTAAGAAAATTGTACCGGGATTTGAGAGTGAAAAAAAATACCACTGAATCTGTTCTAATTTATAATTTTTTTATGAAGTATATCATCTGAAACCTTGATTGCAAGGTGTGCTATAAAGCCAAAGTTGAAAATGAATACTTAAGAGGATTCTGCCCAATTTCTTATGTAAACCAGAGCAGACGGTATGATTCTCAAAAAAAGCCAAGTACATTTGCCTCAACATAAAATAGTACTGATTGAATTTCAAACTCTTCATTTATTTTATAGAGCTAAAATTTTACATTTCTTATTGCTATTCAAGACTGGCAGCTTGAATTTTATTTACCACTGGTACTTTTAAATGTGTGTAACATGCACGCATGTTATAACATAAATGTATAACTATTATATGTACGTGTGTGTGTTTT